>WNWK01015630.1:0-47271 GCA_009830355.1 Cherax destructor
TCAACGAATTTGCTTGTCACTTATTATTTTCTTGTCCAGGTTATCAATGCCAATTATGAGCAAGAGTGGTTCTAAAACTGATCCTAGTGGAACTCCACGTGTGACTGATCCACATTATTATTTCACCGTTTATACAAACTTTATTTTCTATCAGGCAACCATGTCTCAGTTCATAAAAGGGTCTTTCTTCTAGTAACTTGTGCTGCCCCACTCAGGACAGTAATTAACGAAAAGTATTGCACATTAGCACCTTTGTTAATCCTAGGAAGAGTTAGTAACTCTTACACTACATGAAGTGACATAGCTGAGGAGAATATAGTCTTTATAAGTTTAAAGTAACCCATAAAGCCTGCTGGTCTATCCTGGTTGGGTAAGAGTACAATAGCGTGTCTCCTTAGCCATTGTTGTGAAGTATGACAGCTTAGAATTATCTTAGTGGTATCACACAACAGGTTTTGCTTCAGGGTTAATGTGTATTACTCTCACTAAAAATGTCAAGAATTTTAGTTTCGTTAAGTCCTAAGTGTTGCACATACGTGTTTAGATAGGGACGATCTCTTGTTAATCATCATCGGGACTCATTAATCAATTGACGTTAGTTAAGGCATCTTCAACTTATGTCTTCAGATGAAGGTTGCTGTGTTGCTGCTGTGCGGCTTGGCTGTGGCTGCTGCCCACCCTTCCTGGGAAGAATTTAAGGTAAAATCTTCATTACTTTAAGGTAGAAGGGTAACTTCTTTATTATCTTAAGGTAGAAAGGTAATGTTTACATGTTTTTGGTAATATGTGCACATAATGGTATACCTTATAGTGTGATAGAACAGTATAAGTATGTTTCTCGCCACAGGCTATCCATGAACGCCAGTATGTTGACGCAGAAGAGGAGGAGTACCGCAGAAGCGTGTTCGAGCATAACTTACAACTGGTGAAGGACCACAATGAGAAGCATGAGAGGGGCGAGGTGACTTTCACACTGGCTATGAACAAGTTCGGTGACCTGGTAAGTACAGTGACTTAATACTGTGACCTGATAAGTACAATGACATGGTAAGTAAGGTGATCTGGTAAGTCCCACTATTGTGTCCACAAGCCAACCAATGGTAGGATATTACAACAAAAAGGACATACACATGTATTTCTCATATATTTGAACATCAAAAATACAATACACATCTATAATATTGATTGATATGAACAATGTATTCAGAATATTCTATTACTTCCAAAATATATCGCTGATCATTTGACTACAAAAGTTCATTTATGAACGGTATATTGTGGGAAGAGATATTTCCTATATTTCTTCGCAGCGCCAAACTTATTAAGTTCATTTTCCACCTAAAAACATTAAAATATTTTTGATATAACTTTGTTATACATAAGATGTATAATGATAAGAGTATCTGTGTATGAGATGTTAATACACTTGTTATAATGACAGACTAACGAAGAGTTCAACGCCATGATGAACACATACAAGAGTGGTCGACGTGGAGGTGCCCATGCCACAGAGTTTCAAGCTAAGGAAGGCGCCCCAATGGCGGCTACTGTTGACTGGCGGAACTCTGGCGCTGTGACCGGTGTCAAGGACCAGGGACAGTGCGGTTCATGCTGGTCCTTCTCTGCTGTAAGTGGTTCTCTGTATTAAATGTCACTCTATGTTGGTACCTGTCACCCCATGTTGGTACTAATAGTACCTGTCATTAAATGTTGGTACTAATGTTACCTATCGCTTTATGTTAGTACTAATGTTATCTCTCTCTTTATGTTGGTACGAATGATACCTCTCGCTTAAGGGACGGGTGACGTTTCTGGAACAGGAAAATAATCGAAAAATGAAAAAAATAGAGAGAAAAAAAGAAAAATGAGTTAATCTTACAGAATATAGTTTAAGAATCTGGCAACATTTTGGTGTAAATCTCATTGTAGAACGATGTTTATACAACGAATTATAGTCATTACAACATTTCTTGTGATGACACAACACGTAATAAACGGGAAGTGAATTTTCATTTTTTTTTTTTTTTTTTATTATTATTTTGTATATATGTAATTCCTTCTTGTATATGTAAATCACTATTTGGTATCTATACAAAGGCCTCTACTAAGGAGTTAGGTCTTAGATGATGACCCGCCGTTGGAGCTCTTGGCCATCTGACCGAGGCCTTCGGCTGGCTTACAGGACCTCCCCTTTAAAAATTAGAGTCATAGTTTTTTTTTAGTTTTTTTTAGTGTTTTTATTATTATTTTTTTTTTTTTTTTTTTTTATGGTCATAGTTATAACCATTTTCTACAATGAGTATCAGTAAGTGATGAGTTGCCATAACGTACTAAGGAGTCAATCACTGCACTTTAAAATGTTTCATAATTGCAATATTATTAACAATGAAGTTTATCTACCCATTACATTCATTCTGAAGTTATGTTATACATAAGATAAGTAACATAGAAGCATAATAAAGGCGCCCAAATTAATAAAAAGAGAAATATAATGCGGAGCGGTCGAGCCCAACATATATACAGCATAATCTCTGGGTCACTACCACTACAGAAAACTGTCTTATTGGGGTAACTATGCAAGATCACTCATATCTATAGTAAAGACTCAAAAACAACGTTATTTTCTCGATTTATTTTTTCCCAGATTATCGGCTATGTGCGCCATTAATAGTGAATGGATTGAAAGGATTTTCACAGCGAACATAAAATAATGAATGTTTCACAAGTTGATGGCCAATTTTTTTAAATATCCCAAATATTTATTATTTGTGTTGGGGTAAAAGGCAGATATTTTGCAAAATTTTAAAAACTTACTAACCGTATTTTTTGGGAGGGATGAAGATAACGTATATTACATCATTTTTGGTCATTAAAAAATCGTATTAGCGTTGTTTCATCAGTAGGTAGTGTCCAAAAAGCTTGTGGCAGTGCCAGTACTTGCCGTCATGCTGCCAAATTTCATGTTCTGTAAATATTTGTTATTTATTTGTTTGTTCAGCGATATTATTGAAACTTCGTCAAAGTTGCTTGAATGTTCGTATCTTAACGTACACAAAAAATGAACCAAATCGAAAAAAAAAAAAAAATTGGTTTACCCGACCCTAAGTTGCTACCAATGTTTCCTCTCACTCTATGTATACATATTTTTTATACATACATTTGTTTCACGTCTACATATGTATATTGTATACAAATTTATCTTGTATATAAATGAATCTGGTATACATATGTATGTCTGAAGCGTTCAGAAGCCCCATACTTCATCTATTTGCTAGTTCATGACCACTGTGACGTGTAAATAGTTCTTGACTACTTAAAGTGCTAAATAATTCTTGATTTCCCACTGCAACTTGCTTATTTTACCAAACACTTTGGGCCACTGTTTGGATCATGAGTATGTGGTGACTACCATCCACACCATGGATATGTGGTGACTACTACCACTCAACAAATCATCTTATGCAGACTGTTTATAAATACCTAACTACGCAGTTTGCTATTGTTCAGTACTGGTTCACTAAATAATGCACTAACTACGGTTTACTGTTACAGACTGGTTCACTAAATAATGCACTAACTACGGTCTACTGTTAGAGACTGGTTCACTAAATAATGCACTAACTACGGTCTACTGTTACAGACAGGTTCACTAAATAATGCACTAACTACGGTCTACTGTTACAGAGGTCACTAAAAATGATAACTGTCTACTGTACGACTGTTACTAAATAATGCACTAACTACGGCTTACTGTTACAGACGGGTTTCCCTAAATAATGCACTAACTACGGTCTACTGTTACAGACTGGTTCACTAGAAGCTCAACATTTCTTCTCTACCGGTAAACTGATCAGTCTCTCAGAGCAGCAACTGGTAGACTGTGCCAATGGTATCTACTACAACCAAGGCTGTAATGGTGGCTGGGTAGATATGGCCTTTGAGTACATTTACGACTATGGCTCCCAGACCGAGGCTTCATACCCGTACTATGCTGCGGTAAGTACCTGTATATACCCTAACATTCATACCTGCAATATATTGTTGAATTTGTATAAATTATCATTTTAATAATTGGGAAGCACAAAACCCGCAAGGAACATAAAGCTCCTTCAAAATGCTTGGAAATATTTCTACTTTCAGATACAACGATTATTAGTTCTTATTTCATAAGCACTCCTTTTTCTATCATTTATTTTAACATAATTGTGAAATTAAGGAAATAAAATATTTCAAGTAGGGTCCTTTTCAGTAGATATAATGCTGAATAAGACTTCGTATGGAGGCTGAAGTATATAAACAATATTTTTTGTGGGTTAATGAATATATGTGTTTAAAAGAAGTGTGTAGATGTGACGTGACTGTTTACTGTTGTCATTACTGTTGCAGGACATGAGCTGCCGTTACAACTCCAACAGTGTTGCTGCTACACTGAGGAACTATGTTGACATTCCACAAGGCAGTGAGAGCTCTCTCTTGCAAGCTGCCGGCTCTGTGGGTCCCATCTCTGTGGCCATTGATGCCTCTAAATACTCCTTCCAGCTCTATTACAGCGGTGAGTAATATTATTTTACCTACAATAGCTGGCTATTCAACAATTTTAACCACCTTAACGCTTTACTCACCTATTATACCCACCTTAATGCTATACTCTCCAATTATACCCACCTTAATGCTATACTCTCCAATTATACCCACCTTAATGCTATACTCGCCAATTATACCCACCTTAATGCTATACTCTCCAATTATACCCACTTTAACGTTATTCTCATCTATTATACCCACCTGTTATACCCACCTTAACATTATACTCACTATACGCATCTTAACGTTATATTCACCTACAATACCCACCTAAACGATATACTCGCCTACTATATCGACCTTCACGCTATATTCACCTATTTTACCCACCTTAACGCTTCACTCACCTATTATACCCACCTTGTGGTATGATCACATATACGCACCTTAACGTTATACTCACATACCATACCCACCTCAACGATATACTCGACTTCTATACCCACCTTATCGCTATACTCACCTCTACCCACCTAAGTTCTATACTCACCTGTTGGACCCATCTTAGCTTTATATTATGCCCATCTAAGAGAACAAATACACACATATCACAATTTTTTATGGGTAATTAAACGAAAAGTTTGTGTAGTTGTTCCACCACAGGTGTGTACTGGAGTATTAATGTGTAGTTGTGCCATCACAGGTGTGTACTGGGGTACTAATGTTCAGTTGTTCCACCACAGATGTGTACTGGGGTACTAATGCGTAGTTGTGCCACCAGAGGTGTGTACTAGGGTACTAATGTGCAGTTGTGCCACCACAGGTGTGTACTAGGGTACTAATGTGAAGTTGTTCCACTACAGGTGTGTATTGGGGTACTAATGTGTACTTGTTCCACCACAGGTGTGTACTGGGTTACTAATGTGTAGTTGTTCCACTACAGGTGTGTACTGGGGTACTAATGTGTAGTTGTTCCACCACAGGTGTGTACTATGAATCATCGTGTTCATCCACCAGCCTTGACCACGCTGTACTTGTAGTGGGTTATGGTACTGAGTTTGGATCAGACTACTGGTTGGTCAAGAACTCCTGGGGCACTGGTTGGGGAGAGTCTGGCTACATCAAGATGGCCCGCGGCAGGAGCAACAACTGTGGTATTGCCACTGAGGCATCATACCCAGTGGTGTAATAACCAGACTAAATCTACCTGCCACTGAAACTTCGTACCCAGTGGTATAGTTATCAGAGATCATCTATTCCACTAAAGCAAGTGGAGGCTGTTGTACTTCTCAGTGGCATGAGACAACATGGACACTACAGAAGAACAATTGTTCATCTTTGTTCATGAAACATAGTCGTCTCAGAATAAATAATAAATAATACTGCTATTTTAATAACCTTTAAAATCCTTCATAACAGAGTTAATTACTCACGCTGAGGAGGATCCTTAGCTTGTATCAGGATTACATTAACCTACTAGGAGAATCTAATCCTGGTCCACATGAAGGAGAGACACCTGTCGTTAAGTTCCTTGATGTGATGTGAAACCTGAAGCCTCAGTCACCTTTCACTACACACTGAAACCTCTTGTACACTGGGGTTATTATTCCTACAGGTGATGTGAAATCTAAATCTTAACAGAAAATCTTAGATATTATAGTTAAAATTTTGTATAGACATATTTTCTTAAATATTACTGTAATCTACTTAATTTTGACATTGAAAGATAATGATTGCGTTCTAAATTAAACTATCTGATTTCTTTATTTAGTGGCTGTTTGGCAAACAAGAAGACAATAGAAATATTCTGAATAACTGAAGCAGTCCAAGAAATAGTCTTTAGTAGATTGTTATATAATGAAATCACAACAGTACTGACAAGCAGACGACATCTAATACCAATTTGTTTGAAGGGTGAAAACATCAGCTACGTTAAAGCTTACAGATACCTTGGTGTAGACCCTTCAGTAACTCCTCCATACCACAACTAAATGAGAAATGCAAAGACAGTCCATATGCTATCTAAACAGTTGAAGTTTACAACTCCAGCTATGGTGCCAATGTGAGAAAAATGAGAATGATGTACTTAGCATATGTTAGATCTTTAATACTATTAGCTTAGGCAAATGCTTTAGTCCCGTCTATTAAATTCACTGTGAAGAAAACGGTGGACTGTAAACTTCCATTCTTAGATGTGCTGATATACCGGGTTGATAGAAAGTTTAAGTTTGCAGCATATACGAAGGCCTTCAATGTTGCCTCATAGAATCACTTGTGTTCCAACCATGAGACGAGAGTAAAAGGGAGTGTATTTCTTACTATGTTTCTGAGATCCAATAGTGTGTGCAGTCCGGAGTTCCTAGGTGAAGAAATTAGGAAAATATTTGACATTTGCACGAAACTGCGGTATCCTGAGGTGTTTGTGGAATCTGCCTTGCTGACAGCTAAGAAAACTTTTTATAAAACAGAATCTAGGATAACACCTCAGACCAAGAATGTGCTGGTCCTTCCATACAATGAATATTTATCTATCCTGCCGAATGCCCTTAAAATATTTAATATACGTACAAGTAGCACTGTATTTAAAAATTCACGGACTGTTAGAAGCATCCTGATAAAGAATTTACCCCAACAGCGTGCTGGTTGCAACGGTTTCAGTCTTTTCTATTTAGGACTGGCGGGAAAAGCCATTAGAAGTGAGAATATCACAGCACAGGAGTCGAACTAAATTTTCAACCGCAATAAAGCTTGTAATAACCCGACAAATTGGCAGGAAGCAAGAGTCATCTTCCCTTGTTCCTCTTGGCTTGAAAGGAATATTGTAGAATCGGCAATTATTTAGCATGATAAGCATTTATTATACAATATCAGTGACGGGTTGTTCAAATTAGATGCGTTTTTAGTTGAGGCAATAGTACACAGTCAAAAACTGGGCTCATATACGAATGCATTAGACTGTCTTAAATGTAGTGCCACACCAAGGGATTAGAGCCTATTTTTCCTGCAACTTCTGAAGGTTGAACTGCTCAAGAAGAAATTTATCGCCTAGCTGGTAGTAATAAGTTATCTCAAGTTATATACACTGATGGATCTAAACAGGAGTCTTCTGGCAGGGCTGCATCTGCTCTGGTTGCCACCTCCCTAGTTAAGAACAATAATAATTTTTTTGAACTAGGCATAAGAATTAACAACTGGGCGTCTACACTGCAAACTGAATTGTTTGCAATCCTAATGGCACTAAAGCTAACTTATGACACTGAGCTTGACTTTATCATCATTACTGATTCTATGTCATCATTGAAGGCTCTTGACTCATATAATAACTCTAACAGCATGCTCATTGGAGAAGCCAGGTATAGATACTCAAAAATCAGGGACAAAGGAATTAATGTACATTTGCTATGGATTCCGTCACACATTGGATTACTCCTTCATGATAAAGTTGATATGTTAGCCAAGAAGAGCACTCATAAGGAGAATGTAGAATATAACTTTGGTATATCTGTGTCTAGCATTAGGAATAATATTAGGATAGAAATAAATAATGAAAATTATAGCTATAGGAATGCAGTTAGAAGCCTGAGTAGATCTATAACCCACTATGATAACATGAATGTAGATAAGTATGTTTATGGAGCAACTTGCAATGTGAACAGACTGACTGATGTTGTAGTGGCCAGGCTTCGGCTTGGCTACAAGTACTTCTGGCAGTTTTGGAGATACACAGATGATGATCAAACTAAATGCAAATTATGTGATCAGGCATATGGTCACTGTCTTGAACACTATGTGCTGAATTGTCCACTTATTGAGGAATATAGGGATAGACAGTATAATAACCTATGTGACATGTCAAGATATCTTATTAGTGAAGGTAGGATACCACTTACACTAAGCAAATTTCCTAAATTTGCTTGTAACAGATAAGTGAACTGTAGATATAAATCCAAATTAATTTCCATGAACGTGCCTATCTGTGCTCATGATAATGCGAGCACAGATGGGCATGTTTGTGGAGCAACTTGCAATGTGAACAGACTGACTGATATTGTAGTGGCCAGGCTTAGGCTTGGCTACAGGTACTTCTGACAGTTTGGGAGACACAGATGATGATCAAACTAAATGCAAATTATGTGATCAGGCATATGCTCACTGTCTTGAACACTATGTGCTGAATTGTCCACTTATTGAGGAATATAGGGATAGACAGTATAATAACCTATGTGACATGTCAAGATATCTTATTAGTGAAGGTAGGATACCACTTATACTAAGCAAATTTCCTAAATTTGCTTGTAACAGATAATTGAAATGTAGATATAAACCCAAATGTACAATTGTTAACCCCTTTGGGGCCTAGTGCTTAGGCCTTTTGTGTATCCATATGCTCTTGTGCTACCGTCCACAGGATGGATATGGGGTGCACAATAAACTAGCCACTTCGGTGGCAAAATCTAAAATCTGAACCAGAGTTTGCCTCAGAATCATATGGGATGAATAACTGTGTCCGTATTAATTGTAATTACAGTTGCTTCCCTCTTTAAATGAGTTTATTTTAATTGTACCGTTTCGCTGTAATTATTAACTTTTAGAAGTCTCCCCTAAATGTTCCCGTTTTCTCGTCACTTTAAATGAATGGTTACACCATAATTACCAGTGACTTCTCTATCACTGGTAATATAATTATGTATGTAAAATTACTTTTATCGTAGGAGAGTTTGACTGATTTTTTTATTATTGCCACGTTACTTTTGTTTAGGCTACTATTACAATATAATGCTTGTGGTATTTTTCTAATGCAATAATATTCAGCCTTCTGACTATGGGCACTGGTATTCCTGGGGTCACTTCCTGTTCTCTTTCTCTCTCTCTCTCTCTCTCTCTCTCTCTCTCTCTCTCTCTCTCTCTCTCTCTCTCTCTCTCTCTCTCTCTCTCTCTCTCTCTCTCACCCTCCCTCACTCCAATGAAGACGTCCTTTGGGATCGTATTTGCTTAGATTTCCTCCTCTTTTCTGCAACTTTGCAAGCTCCTAATGATGTGTTGACTGCAACACGAAATGCTTAAAGATATCATTCTACTCCCCCGTGGTTGTTTTTGCCCCCCCCCCCCACACACACACACACACACACACACACACACACACAAAAAAAAAAATATAATATATATATATATATATATATATATATATATATATATATATATATTAAAAACTATATGTATATATGACACTCTAGCAGGTACTAAAGAGTCCCTACTAGAGGACCTACAATTGATGAAGACACAGGGAAATGCTTTGGGACTCATCCTCAATCCCTCCAAGTGTGAAATCATCACAGCGAACAAGGGAAATAATCAGAGTTGTGCGACCAATCCTCCCTGAAGTCTCCACTACCACTCCATCCAACAGCACCCTCTTGGGAGCACCGCTGGGTCATCAGGCCATCAACACGGTCCTCAAGGACAAACTGAATGACCTGAAGAGAATGGAGGAGAGAATAAGCGATCTTGATGCCCATGATGCCCTGTATCTCCTCACAAGATGTCTTACTCTGCCAAGACTCACTTACTTCCTGAGGTGCACACCCTCCTTTGACTACCCAACACTCAACGATTATGACGCACACCTGAGATCAATCTTTAAGGTACTGAATCTGTCGCTGAAAGATCGGCAATGGGATCAGGCAACCCTCCCAGTGCGACTGGGAGGTATAGGGTTGCGCAAAGCAACGCAGGTATCTTTACCTGCATTTCTGTCTTCGTGTTTGGCTTCCAGTGGATTAGTTAAGAAGATTGTCCCCGAACGCAGAGACGCGGTAGGAGCTCAAGACCCCAGGTTCATTGAAGCAGCCGTGCGGTGGCACACCCTTGCAGACTTCTCCAGTAGACCAGCTCCTCCCAAACAGTCCCACTGGGACAAACCGATCATGGAAAAAAATCGCCAACACAATGCCCACCAACGCTTCAGGAAAGGACAAAGCTCGTCTCGTAGCGGTGAAGGCACCACATTCAGGAGATTTCCTTCTAGCTGTCCCCAATTCCTCCCTGGGCACTCGACTCGACCCACAGGCCATTCGGATTGGTGTTGCTCTTCGCCTAGCCGCCCCCATACTCACCGAACATAGGTATATAAGCGGCAGGGCGACGGCTGATCAATTCGGATCTTCATGGCTCGTGTGTCACTCATCAGAAGGAAGTATGCTAGATATGAGGAGGTTAGCGACATCATAAAGAAGCCTCCCACGCCGTTGCCCAGCCCAATGGGAACCCCAAGTGCAGAGGTCAGACGGTAGTCAAAAGCATTCTGGAGCCACTATGCTAACCTGGAAGGATGGTAAGCAGATTGCCTGGGACTACAACTGTGCCGCCACATTGGCAGAACCTACTTGCCATACTCTGTAGCTGAAGGGGGTGGAGCTGCCAGCTACAGGGAGATCCAGAAGACCCTCAAATATGGAGGCCTTCCCCTTACTTATAACTTCATCCCAATAGGGTCAGAGACCCTTAGAGCATGAGGCAAGTGTGCTCTAAACTTCCTCAAACAGATGGGTGAAAAACTCATTATAGAAACCAAGGACCACAGGGCGGTCAGCTTCCTCTTTCAGAGACTCAGTGTTGCGATCCAGAGGGTAAATGCCTGCAGCATTCTGACATGCAGAAGCCGCAGGGGAGCTGAACGAAATTCAGGATGTAGCTCTGAGTTGTTATTTGTTGTTTTACTCCCATTGTATTTTTGTAAATGTGTTTTGTCTTTAAACAAAGTTCACATAGAATATAGAATATAGGGGTGGTAGGAGAAGAAAATGTTCAAACAGCTCCGGGAGAACCTCGTGCTTTCCCGAAGTGAGTTATTCTTTTCTTTGAGGATGAGAGTCCCCAGCACAGTTTCAGAGATAATTTTCTATATTATATATATATATATATATATATATATATATATATATATATATAGGATGGGGTCCACCTCTGGTGTACACTGTGGGACCCATAGCCTCGGAGAAGTGGATAAAAGGCTTCCAGGTAGAACATTTGGGTTGCCTGAAGCCATTTGAATATTCCACTTCCTGCCCCATCTTTTCATTTTATTTTTTTTTCAAATAGGTATATTTTATTACGTAATATGGTAAAAAGATTTAAGAATGCATTGTTGTTGATATAAAGATGGCATATGTACAGTACACGAGGTGTGAGAGATACATGTCTAGTACATGTTATTTACATGTTGTCACTGATTATAATGCGAAAATCTCATCGCTCCTCAAGAGCTGGGAGCGCGTACCCAAAATACAGCATGCATTACCCCTCTGAACAGCAGCGCTGAGTCGCTGGAACAGAAAACTAGCTGCCCTGGGATCCTAGTTGCCTATTTGATCTTTTGCCCAGCTCCTTGGAGAACTTAGATGCACTCTTTCCCCATGAGCCAAGGGTCTCTGAGCCTATAGGAACAAACATAATCCTGGGCAAGTTCTCCATATTTTCTCAGCTTTGGGACTCCCTGAGGTGGCAGCTGCCCCTCCTTCCTCCCTGGTGTATTGGAATGAAATTTATCAACCAAGGTAGATGCACATGTGTAGTCCCACACCACCTGCTTGCTGTCTGTCCAGGTTTGAAGGATGATACCATTTGAGCAGCTTTTGGCTGTATCAGATCTGCATAGTTGGGGTGGCTCACCGCCTGCTGGGCATCCGGCTGTTGTGAGGAGGCTCCTCTTGATAACGTTATTAACCTCTTCATGTCTTGCAATCTTTCCCTCAGTTTACGACACACAAGACCATGGTACCGAATCGGTCTGCTGCTTCACCATGCAAAATACTTCTGTGTTCAGCGAGAATAGGGGCGGCAAGTCGAAGAGGGCAACATAATGCGGATGGTCTGTGGAACAAGGCGTGCCAAGGCTGGAGTTAGGAACAGCCAACAGAAAGTCCCCTGCATAATGAGCTCTCTCCTGCCAGGAGACATACTCTATCCTTCCCTGACACACTCTGAAGCATTGCTGAGGTATATTCTCTACTATTGGGCCATCCCAGTGCGACTGTTTGTAGTTGTTGGGGGAGCAGGCCTGGTTTCAGACGTTAGATTATCCCAGATTCCCAGATCTGGCTCCATCAATGAACTTTTGGTCATTGATTCAATCTTGTCCTAAGATGTTCGAGGAGAATTGCTGCTACAAGCCCTCTGGATAAAATATCCACCTCTGGATGCAAACTGCAGCAGGCCAGAATTCACTACAATTATTATTACCGCACTCAGAGACAACACAATGTACGCATCCACCTTACCACTGGGCCAGCGATCCTTCAAAGACCACGCATGCAGCCAAGCTACATGTTTTCTCGTGATCCGAGGACACTCGGCAGTGAGTCTGAGGGATTAAGATTTAAGCCTCCTCCTGTTTGAATATCCGCCTCAACAAGCAGTCTATGCTGGCAATATATATATATATATATATATATATATATATATATATATATATATATATATATATATATATATATATATATGTGCTAGGAATTCGCAGAGCAGGCGAAATATTCACAAACACTGATCTCTGGCCAACAGAGACTCGAACCTACGAACCTCATGACAAGGTACGCAGTGGCACCGACCGTACCACACTGGTCCAATACCTTGGCATCCAGCTTCCTTTAGACGTTATTCCAAGGCAGCCAGCTTTCAGGCGGGAGGCTTACAGCTTTCATCTCATCCCCTGCATGCATAGTTTCCTGCCTCCACTATATCTTTCTCTAGACTATTCCACTTCCTGACTACTCTGTGGCTGAAGAAATGCTTCCTAACATCCCTTTGACTCATCTGAGTCTTCAGCTTCCAGTTGTGTCCCCTTGTTTCTGTGTTCCCTCTCTGGAACATCATGTCCCTGTCTACTGTCGATTCCCCGCAGTATTTTGTATGTCGTTATCATGTCTCCTCTGACACTTCTTTCCTCAAGTGTTGTTAGTCCTATTTCCCTCAACCTTCTTCATAGGACAGACCCTGAGTTGTGGAACTAGCCTTGTCGCAAACCTTTGCACTTTCTCTAGTTTCTTTACGTGCTTGACCAGGTGTGGGTTCCAGACTGGTGCTGCATATTCTAGTATGGGCCTGACGTACACGGTGTACAGTGTCTTGAACGATTCCTTGTTTAGGTAACTTAGGTGCTAATCTTAGGTTTACAGTCCTTCATATGCTGCCGCAGTTATCTGGTTGATGTGTGCCTCAGGCGTGCTTGGCTATACTGCCCCAAGGTCTTTCTCAGTTTGCCGAGGTTTGTAGCCCTTGTCCACCTAGCCTGTACTCTGTCAGCGGTCTTCTTTGTCCTTCTCCGATCTTCATGACTTGCATTTGGTGGGATTGAATTCGAGAAGCCAGTTGCTAGACAGATGTCAAGCTTGTCCAGGTCTCTTTGAAGTCCTCTTGGTCCTCTTCCGATGATTCTCCTCATTAATTTCACATCAACTGCGAACAGAGACACTTCTGGAGTCTATCCCATCCGTCATGTCGTTTACTATACCAAGAATAACACTGGTCCTAGGACTGACCCCTGCGGTACGCCGCTCGTCACAGAGCGCCCACTGTGACTCATCCACACCATGACCATTGTTGCCTCCCTGTGAGGTATTCCTGATCCATTCCAGTGCCCTTCCTGTTATACATGCTTGTTATACATGTGTGTGTGTGTGTGTGTGTGTGTGTGTGTGTGGTTGCAGGGGTCGAGTCACAGCTCCTGGTCCCGTCTCTTCACTGGCCGCTACTGGGTCACTCTCCCTCTTCTTAAAAGCTATATGGATCCTGCCTCCACTACATCACTTCCCAAACTATTCCACTTCCTGACCACTCTGTGACTGAAGGAAATGCTTCCTAACATCCCTGTGATTCATCTGAGTCTTGGCTTCAACTGTGTCCCCTTGTTGCTGTGTCCCATCTCTGGAACATTCTGTCTCTTTCCACCTTGTCCAATTCCTCTCAGTATTTTATGTCGTTATCATGTCCCCTATCTCTCCTGTCCTCAGTGTCGTCAGGTGTGTGTGAGAGAGAGAGAGAGAGAGAGAGAGAGAGAGAGACACACACACACACACACACACACACACACACAAATCTTCAACATCCTGAAACTGGCAACTACCTGAGGCGTGGAAGATGGCAAATTGTCCAATTTTAAAAAAAGGAGACAGACACGAGGCATTAAACTACAGACCTGTGTCACTGACGTGTATAGTATCAAATCATGGAGAAGATCATCAGGAGGAGAGTGGTGGAGCACCCTAGAAAGACACAAGCTTATAACGACAACCAGCACGGTTTCAGGGAAGGAAAATCCTTTTCACAAACCTCTGGATTTTTATGACAAGGTAACAGAAGTAAGACACGAGAGAGAGGTGGATAACTGCATTTTTTGGACTGAAAGAAGGCGTTCGACACATTTCCCTTTACGGGGTTTAAATGCAAAAGCTAGAGGATCAGGCACACGTAACGGGAAAAAAGCACTGCAATGGACCCAGAATATCGCAGGAGGCAACAACGAGTCATGGTACGTGACGAGGTTCAGAGTGGGCACCTGGACGAGTGGGCCCCGGGTAGTCTAGGACCTGTACTGTTTTGGTATATGTGAATGACATAACGGAAGGGGTAGACTCAGAAGTGTCCCTGTTTGCAGATGATGTGAAGTTAATGAAGATCAAATCAGTCGAGGTCAGGCAGGACTACAAAAAGACCTGGACAGGCTCAAGCCCGGTCCAGTAACTGGCTCCTGAATTTAACCCCGCCAAATGTAAAGTCATGAATATCGGGGAAAAGGGCAAAAAAGGGGGGCAGGCAGAGTATAGTCTAGGTGCCAAGACTGCAAACCTCACTCAAAGAAAAGATCTTGGGGTGAGTATAATACCGAGCACATCTCCTGAGGCACATCAACAATAACTGCTGCAGCATACGGCGGCTGGCAAACTAAGAATAGCGTTCCATCCTCCCTAAGGAATCATTCAAGACTCTGTACACCATATACGTGAGGCCCATACTGGAGTATGCAGCACCAGTTTGGAACCACACACCTGGTCAAGCACGTCAAGAAATTAGAGAAAGTGCAAGGTTTGCAACAAGACTAGTCCCAGAGCCAAGGGATTGCCTACGAAGAAGGTTAAGGGAAATCGGCCCGACGACACTGAGGACAGGAGGGTTAGGGGGACATGATAACGACATATAAAATACTGCAGGAATAGATAAGGTGGACCCCGAGACAAGATGTTCCAGAGAGGGGGGCACAGAAACAAGGGGTCACAATTGGAAGTTGAAGACTCCATGAGTCAAGGGATGTTAGGAAGTATTTCTTCAGTCATAGAGTTGTTGGAAGTGGAATAGCCTAGAAACGACATAGTGGAGGCAGGAACCATACATAGTTTAAGACAGGTTTGATAAATCATTGAGCAAAGGGGAGAGGACCTAGTAGCAATCAGTGAAGAGGCGGGCCAAAGGGGCTATGACTCGACCCCTGCCCCCAACCACAAATAGGTGAGTACAAATAGGGGTGAGACAGAACCAGTGGCCTGATGACTAAGCCTGCCTGATGCACGGGGGGCCCCGGTTAAACGGCGGGCGGAAACATTTCAAGTGTTTCAACACACACACACACACACACACACACACACACACACACACATACATACAAAGGCCTAGTGTCAAATCGACCTGTGCCTAGGAAAAAATGGAACAACAGACAGACAGACAGACATTTATCCCAGAATGACTCGAGTCTGGAACACATTCAACAGCATTATGATGTCAACGAGATAAAGTCAGTTGATCAAATGAAAATGCGGGCCCCCACAGATGCTCCAACTTTATCCTGTTCCCACGTATGTTTCATAAAAATAAATGCTTCTGGTGGTCTGGTGGCTAAAGCTCTCGTTTCCCACACGGCGAGTGCCGGGGTTCGATTCCCAGCCAGGGCAGAAACATTGGGCGGTTTTTTTACACCTGTTGTCTGTTCCCCCATAAAGTAAAATGGGTACCTGGGTGTTAGTCGACGGTGTGGCGCATCCTGGGACACTGATAATCTGCCCGAAATGCCCCAGCATAACAATGGACTTTCTATATAGTAGTATGTCACTGATGTCAGCTAGGCCTGTATACCATGAAATGTACTTGTAGTAAAAAAAGGGAAATTATAAATGAGCTTATGTAGGTAACATCTTATTTTCAATAAAGTTAGGGATCCTAACCTTAAACCCTTAAAGTGTAAAAAAAACACAGAAGAGAGAGAGAGAGAGAGAGAGAGAGTAAATCTCACCTCGTGAGGTAAAGTTTAAAAGGGTTGACATTTTAAGAACATATCTAATTTCATTTTTTAAAATGTATCAGTAGGTATCATTTTTTTAAGCAGATAACAACACTTTCCCAAACTTGCTGAATACGCGAAATCCCTTAAAAAACTTTCACCACGGGGTAGGGAAACGTAGTGCAAAAACCAAAAAAGGGTAGGCGTGGAGTTTCAAAACAAAAGGGTAAAAAAGGTTTTAAGTTGGAGTACAACCGGGTTGGATAACGTTTTCACCCCCGGGGGAGGTAACGTGGAGTGCACCACGGGGTAGGTAACGTGGAGTGCACCAGGGGTAGGTAACGTGGAGTGCACCAAAAGGGGGAGGTAACGTGGAGTGCACCACGGGGTAGGTAACGTGGAGTGCACCAGGGGGAAGGTAAGTGGAGGGGCACCACGGGGTAGGTAACGTGGAGTGCACCAGGGGTAAGGGAACGTGGAGTGCACCACGGGGTAGGTAACGTGGAGTGCACCAGGGGTAGGTAACGTGGGTGCACCACGGGTAGGGAACGTGGAGTGCACCACGGGGGAGGTAACGTGGAGTGCACCACGGGGTAGGTAACTAGTGCACCACGGGATAAATTTAAAAATGGGGTCACCACGGGGGGGGTAACGTGGAGTGCACCACGGGGTAGGTAACGTGGAGTGCACCGGGGTGGGGAACGTGGAGTGCCAGGGGTAGGTAACGTGGGTGCACCACGGGGTAGGTAACGTGGAAATGCACCACGGGGTAGGTAACGTGGAGTGCACAATGGGGTAGGTAACGTGGAGTCACCACGGGTTTGGGAACGTGGAGTGCACCACGGGTAGGTCGTAAGGGGCACCACGGGTAGGTAACTGGAGTGCACCACGGGGTAGGTAACGTGGAGTGCACCACGGGGGAGGTAACGTGGGTGCACCATGGGGTAGGTAACGTGGGTGCACCACAGGGTAGGTAACGTGGAGTGCACCACGGGGTAGGTAACGTGGAGTGCACCACGGGGGAGGTAACGTGGAGTGCACCACGGGTTAGGGAACGTGGGTGCACCACGGGTAGGTAACGTGGAGTGCACCACGGTGGGGAACGTGGAGTGCACCACGGGTAGGTAACGTGGAGTGCACCACGGGGAGGTAACGTGGATTTTTCCAAAAGGGGGAAGGGAACGTGAAGTGCACCACGGGGTAGGTAACGTGGAGTGCACCACGGGGTAGGTAACGTGGAGTGCACCACGGGGTAGGTAACGTGGAGTGCCACGGTGTAGGTAACGGTGGAGTGCACCACGGGTAGGTAACGTGGAGTGCACCCACGGGTTTTGGTAACGTGGGTGCACCACAGGGTAGGTAACGTGGGTGCACCACGGTGTAGGTAACGTGGAGTGCACCCGGGTAGGTAACGTGGAGTGCACCACGGGGGGGTAACGTGGAGTGCACCACGGGGTAGGTAACGTGGGTCACCACGGGTAGGGAACGTGGAGTCACCACGGGGTAGGTAACGTGGAGTGCACCACGGGGTAGGTAACGTGGAGTGCACCACGGGGTAGGTAACGTGGAGTGCACCACGGGGTAGGTAACGTGGAGTGCACCTCCCAGACTTAGAGAGAGCAGGAAACAGAATGATACAAAGTTTAATAGCCAGTCCTAAGCTACAAGTAATCACAGTCAACAAGTCATGTGATATATTATAATACATTGCATTAATACCAACCAATGAAATAATAACTTAACCTAATTAATAAATGAGTCAAATGAGTTTAATGTCAACTTCAAGTACTGAACGTCCCAGAAGGTTCTAGAAGGTTTTAAGGTAGTCTTCTGAAGAGTCACTATATTTCACTATCACCATGCTACACTATCACTACATTTAACTATTATCACACTACACTATCACTACATTTCACTATCACCACACTACACTATCACTACTTTTCACTATCACCACACTACACTATCACTACTTTTCACTATCACCACACTACACTATCACTACTTTTCACTATCACTACTTTTCACTATCACCACACTACACTATCCCTACTTTTCACTATCACCACACTACACTATCACTACATTTCACTATCACCATGCTACACTATCACTACTTTTCACTATCAACACACTACACTATCACTACTTTTCACTATCACCATGCTACACTATCACTACTTTTCACTATCACCACACTACACTATCACTAATTTTCACTATCACTACTTTTCACTATCACCACACTACACTATCCCTACTTTTCACTATCACCACACTACACTATCACTACATTTCACTATCACCATGCTACACTATCCCTACTTTTCACTATCACCACACTACACTATCACTACATTTCACTATCACCATGCTACACTATCACTACTTTTCACTATCACAACACTACACTATCACTACATTTCACTATCACCACACTACACTATCACTACTTTTCACTATCACCACACTACACTATCACTACATTTCACTATCACTATGCTACACTATCACTACTTTTCACTATCACCACACTACACTATCACTACTTTTCACTATCACCATGCTACACTATCACTACTTTTCACTATCACCACACTACACTATCACTACTCTTCACTATCACTACTTTTCACTATCACCACACTACACTATCACAACATATCACTATCACCACACTACACTATCACTACTTTTCACTATCACCACACTACACTATCACTACATTTCACTATCACCATGCTACACTATCACTACTTTTCACTATCACCACACTACATATCAATATCCACACGCTACGCTATCACTACATTTCACTATCATTACATATCAATAGCACCACACTACGCTATCACTGCATATCACTATCACCACACTACACTATCACTACTTTTCACTATCACCACACTATACTATCACTACTTTTCACTATCACCATGCTACACTATTATTACATATCAATATCCACACGCTACACTGCCACTACATTTCACTATCACCACACTACACTATCACTACTTTTCACTATCACCATGCTACACTATCACCATGCTACACTATCACTACATTTCACTATCACTATGCTACACTATCACCACGCTACACTATCACTACATTTCACTATCGTTACATATCAATAGCACCACACTACACTGTCACTACATTTCGCTATCACCACACTACACTATCACTTCATTTCATTAACTGTGGAGAATTATGAGTTACGTGTATGGGTCTCACCAACACTTACAACAGGAGGTGACTGCCAACATTATTTACCACAGTTACCCCCACAAGGTGTGTGGGAAAACTTAAACCACTCCTGGTCACACCAAGGGTTTCCTCTGATATCTCACGCGCTCTAGACACATCTACCCTAGACCAGTATTATAAATTAAAGTAGATCACACCAGTACATACGATGCTACAATAGTTACGGACTGTATATGTAAATTGGACTGATAGTAAAAGGGGGGGGAAGGGGTTACACGTGTCAACATAAAAAGACCACCACTTACCCAATTTCATTGGTGGTCACTGGAGATCATTGAAGCTCCCACAGTACCTGTCCTATTATAACACCTAACTGGCCAGCTATGGGGTTGATATAATAAGAAAGGTTACTTAACTGTGGGTGAGGAGGCAGCATTCCTTGTCTTTCCTTATTTCCTCCTCTGATCTCGATGTCCTGCTAAGCCCATGTAGTTATTCTTCCAGCAGGACGATGGTATTAGTGTGTTTGTCCCAATTTAGGAGCCGTGACTTCGTAAAACCTCCGTGGTCCTCGGGACTGGGCCATGAAGTTGTCACGTGTTCACTCGGGGAATGGCGACTCGTATCACTTCACTCATTCCCCCAATTTAATGTGATTATCACCAATTTCCCCAAAGTTCGCAAGGCGACTTAATGTCCCACTAATTTACACTCATTAGAAATTTATCCATTAAGATCAGAGGCTGATGAATGGTGATTGAACCTAAAGGTATTTCCCCTACCGCACCTTCATCATGGTCATGTTGTGTGGAAAATATTGGTATTTTCCGAAAGTTGTAATTGATAAACTTTCCAATATGAACAGATATCCTTAATGTACCGCTGGTACATGGGGGTATGTAATAGAGAACCATCATACCAGCGGGGAGGAAGCGGGAAGAGGCTGGGGCAGGGAGGAGGTAGAGGGGAATGGGGAGTGAGTGGACAGCCAGCCTACCCATCAGAGTTCAAGTCGGTATGGCCAGTAAAATTTGGAGATTCCGCCCGCCAAATCGGATTTAATTACCTCCTTTCGTAATGTGGAGGAATATCCAGGGAAGGGCGAATATAAAGTGGGACAATCGGTCCAGGAGGTCCAGTAATCGGACAATAATTGTGAAATAAGGTGCCGCCGGCGTGACGCGGTCATAGGCCTATTTGAACTGAGTGAAATGACCATACGGCAGGATAAAGTCGTAACCCTGATGCGGGGGAGTTCATCTTAGAAGAGACTGAAATATATTCGATGAACTTTGGGAAATGGTGAAAATAGTGAAACCGAGTTGTAAATAATCAGGGTTGATTGTACTGGGTGGGTCTGGCTTGGAGTCGCATACCCCGACCGCCATATTGGATGTGATTGAAATGAACTAACATATCGCAAGTTATCTACTCGAAATTCAAGTATCGAGACTGTGAATGTGTATAAACTAGTGGGGCATTAAGCCAGGATACACGTAATATGTAAAGTTATATGTATAAACAGTACAAACGGTCGGATTAGTGAGAGGATCTGATTCGCTACCCCGACCAACCACATGTTAACTAACGCTCGGTCTTGTGGGCGTATAAGAGTGTACGGAAATTAACCTTCCTTGACTCGACGAGACAGCTAACACCATCGCGATCGAATCAGATCGCAGGAGGACGCCAACAACGGAACGACTCCCTCATCTAAAGCTAAGTACTCTGTTGTCGACTTTGTTATTGGCCAATGATATTGTTACGCACAGTAGATGTACTTTAGCTAGGTCAACGATCTACGATACACCGCTATGATGCTGTTAATTAGGTGAGTGTTGGTCATGTTAATTGAACTATGTGTTCTCTACCTCTTCTCCGTGTGATCAGTTGTTCAACAACCTATACAGTCCACTTAAATTTAACGTAATATAGTTATAATAAATGATCTTCTCAGATTTATTTATACTGGTCTAGAGTGCAATGGGCTAACGAGAATATTGAAGGTACCCCCTCGGTGCGGCCAGGAGCGGGTAAAGTTCTCACATACCTTAAAGGGAATGACTGCGGTAAAATTTATACGAGTCGGTCATCTCCCTGGGAGTTTGTTTATTGCTAGTGGCGGTGTCCCAGATAGACTTCTCTCACAATTCCCCACATGTTGCGTCGCTCACTAATTAACAAATTCCCCACCCTATTATAGCGGTTTCTTGGACTTAATGCCCCACATTATACACGGAGAACAGTTATGACACTTCCTATTGGGAAGTGAGGCCATTAATCACGTTTCGGCCGTCGTAACCGCCACGTTCCTGACCTCATTATAGTCAGACACTCACCCATTTGGGTCTCCTCACGCGACTGACCCATGCCACACACCCATGCGACCTGACCAAGCCATGTGTCTCTCCACGCATGCGCTAAGACCCTTCTGTTGGTTCCTTCTTCCAATCCCAAGTATATTGTGAACCAACAGCAACATATTAAGGATTTCTATTCACATTGGAAAGTTTATCCAGTATAACTTTCAGGAAAATACCCATATTTTCCACACTAACACCAAGCTACACTATCAGTACACTTCGCCATCATTATTAAGTAAAAGGACACAAATGCAACTAATGTGACATTTTATTGTGGCAACGTTTCGCTCTCCAGGAGCTTTCTCAAGCCGTTACAAGCGTTACATGGACACAGTGGGCTATTATATACTCTCAAAGTGAGGTGAAATACTAGTGGTGGTCGAGGTAGTAGTGATAAGTAGTAGTAGTAGTAATACAATAAGGTAGAACAATCAATATGCACATGAGTAAAAGGTGATAAAACAAATACTTGGGTAGTATAACAATAGGTTAGACAAATATTTTATGCTGGAGGTTGAAATATAGAAGGCCTGTAGGAGTGTTCCACATCTACGATGTGCTTATGTTGAATTAGCAGGAGAGACTATGTGATGGTATGGTTAACTGTTTTCAGGAGGATTCTTGCTAAGACTTCAGAGATGGTGAAGCTGCCTTTGTTTTGTTTAATTGTGTTAGAAACAGAGATAAGTGCTGATTCAAGGCATTTGCGTCTACGGAAATTAGTTTCTTTGATTACTAGTCGGGCGTCTTTGAATTTCATGAGATGATTGTTGGAATTTCGGTGTTGTACGCAGGCGTTGTTCAGGTTATCGTTTCTGCATGCATTAATGTGTTCATTGATGCGTGTTTCGAGGTTTCTTGCTGTTTCTCCTACATAAATTCTGTCGCAGCCTCCACAGGGTATAGTGTAGACCCCTGCGTTGACTGGTTCATGGTGCTTGGATTTAGTCCTGGTTAGATCCTTAATAGAAGTACTGGAAGCAATGGCGACTCTAGTGTTAGCTTGTGCAAATACTTTAGAAATGTTGGATGCAACCTGGCTGTTTGGAAGAACTATAACTTTGTTTGGAGTGGTGTTGACGCGTGGAGAATTAATGATCTGAAGAGCTCTTTTCTTGCAATCTTTGATGAAAAAGGAGGGAAAATGTAAATCAGTGAAGGTTTGGTGAATGTATGTACATTCCTCGTCAAGAAACTCAGGACTACAAATTCGGTAAGCTCTTAGGAAGAATCCGATGATGATGCCTCTTTTGGTCTTAGTATCTTGACTGGAATAGAAGTGTGTGAGATCATTTTTATTTGTAGGTTTCCGGTAAACTTGAAATTTTAGGTTGTTATCTACTTTGTGGATGAGGACGTCTAGAAAGGGTAGTTTGTCATTGGACTCTTCTTCTAGTGTAAACTGGATCGCCGGTTCAACTGCGTTGAGCCTAGCCTGAAGATTCCGTACATCAAAACGTTTGGGAGTTATTACGAGGACGTCGTCTACGTAACGTACCCAAGTGACGCTTGAGGGTATGATGTTGGCGAAGTGTTCAGCCTCTAGGTGTTCCATGTACAAGTTAGCTAAGACGGCACTGATGGGGACCCCATTCCCATGCCGTATGTTTGTTTGTAGAGCCTGTTATTGAAAGAAAAACAGTTGAAATTAACACAGAGTTCAATAAGGTCAACAAAATCTCCGGGAGGTAGAGGAAGGTTAAGGTCCTGATTGACTTTACGTCGTAGAACCTCGATGGCTTGTGTGGTAGGTACTTTAGTGAAGAGGAAGTCACGTCCAAACTGCTTAGTTTCTTGTTTCGGATGGAGAGATTTCGGATGCGGTTGAGAAGGTCGCCTGAATGTTTAAGATGAGCGGGGCTGATGGTCCCCAGAAGGCAGGAAAGATGTTTGGCAAGAACTCCGGCTAGTTTGTGTGGTGCACTGCTATACCTGATGTGATTGGTCTGAGAGGAATATTATGCTTATGGGTCTTGGGTAAGCCATACATGTGTGCTGGTTTAGGGTTGCTGGGTATCAAGTACAGAAGTTTCTTTCCTTCACTGGTGCGTTTCAGTATTTGTCTGGTTTTATATAGGAAATCTTTAGTGAGTGTTTCCCACTGTTGTGTGTTGATGGGTTCGTAAGTGGATTGGTCATTCAAGAGGTCCATCATTTTGGTGTTGTATTCACTGGTGTTGAGTATGACGACTCCACCTCCTTTATCGGCGGTGGTGACGATAATATTTGGGTCATTAGCAAGGCCCTTCAGAGCATTGATATATCGCCTGGGAAGATTAGTAGAAGAAGGTTCACATAAAGCTGCGGTGAGAATGCCCTGTATATAACCCTTCTGGAAGTTGCTGTCACTGTATCTGTACTTGATACCCAGCAACCCTAAACCAGCACACATGTATGGCTTACCCAAGACCCATAAGCATAATATTCCTCTCAGACCAATCACATCAGGTATAGGCAGTGCACCACACAAACTAGCCGGAGTTCTTGCCAAACATCTTTCCTGCCTTCTGGGGACCATCAGCCCCGCTCATCTTAAACATTCAGGCGACCTTCTCAACCGCATCCGAAATCTCTCCATCCGAAACAAGAAACTAAGCAGTTTGGACGTGACTTCCCTCTTCACTAAAGTACCTACCACACAAGCCATCGAGGTTCTACGACGTAAAGTCAATCAGGACCTTAACCTTCCTCTACCTCCCGGAGATTTTGTTGACCTTATTGAACTCTGTGTTAATTTCAACTGTTTTTCTTTCAATAACAGGCTCTACAAACAAACATACGGCATGGGAATGGGGTCCCCCATCAGTGCCGTCTTAGCTAACTTGTACATGGAACACCTAGAGGCTGAACACTTCGCCAACATCATACCCTCAAGCGTCACTTGGGTACGTTACGTAGACGACGTCCTCGTAATAACTCCCAAACGTTTTGATGTACGGAATCTTCAGGCTAGGCTCAACGCAGTTGAACCGGCGATCCAGTTTACACTAGAAGAAGAGTCCAATGACAAACTACCCTTTCTAGACGTCCTCATCCACAAAGTAGATAACAACCTAAAATTTCAAGTTTACCGGAAACCTACAAATAAAAATGATCTCACACACTTCTATTCCAGTCAAGATACTAAGACCAAAAGAGGCATCATCATCGGATTCTTCCTAAGAGCTTACCGAATTTGTAGTCCTGAGTTTCTTGACGAGGAATGTACATACATTCACCAAACCTTCACTGATTTACATTTTCCCTCCTTTTTCATCAAAGATTGCAAGAAAAGAGCTCTTCAGATCATTAATTCTCCACGCGTCAACACCACTCCAAACAAAGTTATAGTTCTTCCAAACAGCCAGGTTGCATCCAACATTTCTAAAGTATTTGCACAAGCTAACACTAGAGTCGCCATTGCTTCCAGTACTTCTATTAAGGATCTAACCAGGACTAAATCCAAGCACCATGAACCAGTCAACGCAGGGGTCTACACTATACCCTGTGGAGGCTGCGACAGAATTTATGTAGGAGAAACAGCAAGAAACCTCGAAACACGCATCAATGAACACATTAATGCATGCAGAAACGATAACCTGAACAACGACTGCGTACAACACCGAAATTCCAACAATCATCTCATGAAATTCAAAGACGCCCGACTAGTAATCAAAGAAACTAATTTCCGTAGACGCAAATGCCTTGAATCAGCACTTATCTCTGTTTCTAACACAATTAAACAAAACAAAGGCAGCTTCACCATCTCTGAAGTCTTAGCAAGAATCCTCCTGAAAACAGTTAACCATACCATCACATAGTCTCTCCTGCTAATTCAACATAAGCACATCGTAGATGTGGAACACTCCTACAGGCCTTCTATATTTCAACCTCCAGCATAAAATATTTGTCTAACCTATTGTTATACTACCCAAGTATTTGTTTTATCACCTTTTACTCATGTGCATATTGATTGTTCTACCTTATTGTATTACTACTACTACTACTTATCACTACTACCTCGACCACCACTAGTATTTCACCTCACTTTGAGAGTATATAATAGCCCACTGTGTCCATGTAACGCTTGTAACGGCTTGAGAAAGCTCCTGGAGAGCGAAACGTTGCCACAATAAAATGTCACATTAGTTGCATTTGTGTCCTTTTACTTAACATATTGTCGGTAATTCTACCAATATTATTACATGCCATCATTATTTTATACATCACTTCACACTATCACTACATTACACTATCTCCACGCTACACTTCACTTTCACAATGCTATAATTCAATATTTCTACACACCATCTCTACACTACACGTTCACTACACGTCACCATTAACACACTACCACACTACATTACACCATCACTACTCTACACCATCTGTCCACTCATTTTACCACCTGAGATTACAATGCCTTGAACTTCCAGGGCTCACCATTCCATCATTAGCATATTTTGATCTCGTATAATTAGTATATATGTTTATAAATCATTCTAAATTGTATTTGTAGCTATAGTGATGGAAATAAAATATATTTTCTTGAAGGCTTTTGGCCTGATTCTTTCCATCTTTGTGGTCGTATGACCCTGTGGTTTAGCGCTTCTTTTGATTATAATAATAATGTGGTCATATGTCAAATCGATTCCATTGGAAGATGTCTTGTAATAGACAGCAAATAAAAGGGACGGTCTGCACTTGGAGATTTTAAGGGCAAAGTAACCTTCGCCTGCAGAGTATTATCCACCCACTAAGTGTGATAATGGTGGATGGTTTCAGGTTCCGTTCTTTGGTACTGTGGCACAATACCTGTGCCTCCGGCGAGACGTGGGTGAGCTGCAGTCTTCCCGTACTTCCAGCAAAGGATTAAACAAAATCACTCGGCTTTGTGTTATCCTGTTTCTTGTATTTGCAACCTCTCATCCAGTATTTTTTCTTTGGCACAAGTGTGCCAGTGAACACGTAATGCCTGACTCTTGAAGTTGACACAGGAGTCGGGACCAAAAAATGGTGACTTCCCTGATTCTGGTGCCAGTAACAATACTAGTGTCAGTAATGGAGTAGGAGATAATGGCAGTGGCGCTGAGGTTGGCGCTAGGATACCCACTGGTTCAAGTACTGATGGCACTTTCTAAGTAAGAGACAGAGTACATTATGGATTATTTCAGTGGAAACGTTGGGTTATCATCAGTGCCCTCTTCTTCATTATTCATTACGCAATGAATAATGTTTGTTATGATATGATGCGCCATCGTGACGTCAAGCATTACGATGTGTACAAAAAACATTTTCAAGCCAAGTATTACTATTTGAAGAATATGGTTGACCAGAATACCTACACTAAATCGGAACGATGCCAAAATTTATTTTACAATACTCCTATAATAGGAGCCGCCCTGTAATGTTTATTCCTCCGCTCGGAAATTAAAGAGCTGGAGAAGCGGCATCAGGAGCTACAGGAGCTGAACTACTGAAGGAGAATACTAGGTCCAGTTTTGCTGGTTCATCCTCTTCTCTTTCTCTGGTAGTGTCCCTTACGTGTTGATACATGAGGTTTTCCAGTACCACCTCCATCATCTTAGCCCTCCACGTTCTGGGCCCCCATGTGGCTCCAAGTTCTCCCAGTCAATTTCTTTGTGATTGAAGTCACCCTCAATCAAGATATCTTATTCATGAAAATAAGATACCAGTTATACTAAGCAAATTTCCTAAATTTGCTTGTAACAGATAAGTGAAATGTAGATATAAATCCAAATGTATGACAGTGTCCACCGTTGAAGACACTGCAAGACTCCAAGCAGACATAAACCAAATCTTTAAATGGGCTGCAGAAAACAATATGAAGTTCAATGATGAGAAATTTCAATTACTCAGATACGGAAAACGTGAAGAAATTAAAATCTCATCGGAGTATAAAACAAATTCCAACCACACAATAGAGCGAAAAACTAATGTCAAAGACATGGGAGTGATCATGTCAGAGGATCTCACCTTCAAGGACCATAACAAAGTAGCAATTGCATCTGCTCGAAACTTGCACACAAAAATCACTCCCTACGAAAGCAAAAGACTCGGCAGGCGATGTAACATCCCCCCCAAAGAAAAGCAGGGTGCCACTAGCACGTTGAGGGACAACACAATAAGTGTCAGGGGCCCAAGATTGTTCAACTGCCTCCCAGCATACATCAGGGGGATTACCAACAAACCCCTGGCTGTCTTCAAGCAGGCACTGGACAGGCACCTAAAGTCGGTACCTGACCAGCCAGGCTGTGGTTCGTATGTTGGACTGCGTGCGGTCAGCAGTAACAGCCTGGTTGATCAGACTCTGGTCCAACAGGAGGCCTGGTCACAGACCGGGCCGCGGGGGCGTTGACCCCTGGAATTCTCTCCAGGTAGACTCCAGGTAAATGTACAATTGTTAACCCTTTTGGGGCCTAGTGCCTAGGCCTTTTGTGTATCCATATGCTCTTGCGCTACCGTCCACAGGATGGATATGGGGTCCACAATAAACTAGCCACTTCGGTGGCAAAATCTAAAATATCCTCAATCAGCATCTTTTGTGTGTGTAAGGGATCGCAGGTTCTAGCAAACATCGTTGTGTGAGAGTTGGATAACAGACTCTACCAAACACACTAATGTGTGTGAGGGATAGTAGGCTCTAGTAAAGATTAATTATGTGTGAGGGATGGCAAGTTTTAGCATAAACAGTTGTGTGTGTGAGAGATGGCAGACTCCACCAAAGAAATGTCTTGGATATGACAGGCTCTACCAAACACAGTTGTGAGATCAGACACTTATGCAACATATGGGAATCTTTATTGAGGAAACGTTTCGCCACACAGTGGCTTCATCAGTCCCAAAACAAAGCAGGAAGGTGTAAGGAGAGGAGGAGTTTGAGGTAATCAGTCCCTCAGCCTGGAGTCGATGTGTTCAGTCCATCACTCTTTTAGAAAGTACAGCATATGGCCGGAGAAGTGGCTTATATACTGTAGTCAGGTGAGTCGAAGCAGGAGGAGGCGGGATCACAGTGGTACCATCCACTAGTGTAA
The DNA here is from genome assembly GCA_009830355.1 of Cherax destructor. NCBI lineage: Eukaryota > Metazoa > Arthropoda > Malacostraca > Decapoda > Parastacidae > Cherax > Cherax destructor. Next base: position 29,397 of record WNWK01015630.1, read on the forward strand.
GTAGGTCTTCGTCCAAAGGTTGGACAAGTATTGAAGAATTCCTTGTATCAAGTTCCCATGATGTTGCAGTGTCTGACAGATTACCTCAAACTCCTCCTCTCCTTAACCCTCTCTGCTTTGTATTGGACTGATGAAGCCACTGTGTGGCGACATGTTTCATAATAAAGATTCCCATATGTTGCATAAGTGTCTCAATCTTCAACTTGTTGGTTTTGAAAACCATTTATCACATCTGTCAGACACTGCAACATCATGGGAATCTGATAAAGGAATTCTTCAGTACTTTTCCAACCTTTGGACTCGGCAGGAGATGTAACATTCCCCGATGAAAAGCAGGGGTGCCACGAGTACATTGAGAGACAACACAATAAGTGTCCGGGCCCCAAGACTGTTCAGCTGCCTCCCAGCATACATAAGGGGGATTACTAATAGACCCCTGGCTGTCTTCAAGAAGGCACTGGACAGGCACCTAAAGTCAGTACCTGACCAACCGGGCTGTGGTTCATACGTCAGTTTGCATGCGGCCAGCAGTAACAGCCTGGTCGATCAGACCATAATCCACCATGAGACCTGGGGCGTTGACCCCGAAACCCTCTCCGGGTAAACTCCAGGTACACTAGTGGATGGTTCCACTGTGATCCGCCTCCTGCTTTGACTCGCCTGACTACAGTACATAAGCCACTTCTCCGGCCATATGCTGTACTTTGTACAGAGAAGTTTGCAAATACGTACTATATATTCACCATATTCATCGTTGAAAGATATGGTGTTGCTACATGATAGTTCATTAGAATAATAGATGGCAATACCTCCTCCAGTTTGTTCTGGCCTGCAGTTGTGGATTGCTGTATACCTGGAGAGTGTTCTGGGGTCAACGCCCTGCAGGTCGGTCTGTGACCAGGCCTCATGGTGGATCAGGGCCTGATCAACCAGGCTGTTACTGTTGGCAGCACACAAACCAACTTGCGAGCCACAGCCAGGCTGGTCAGGTACCGACTTTAGGTGCCTGTCCAGTGACTGCTTGAAGACAGCCAGGGGTCTATTGGTAATCCCCCTTATGTATGCTTGGAGGCAGTTGAACAGTCTTGGGCCCCTGACACTTATTGTGTTGTCTCTTATCGTGCTAGTGGCACCCCTGCTTTTCATGTGTATCCTGGTAGTGTGTAGATGTCTATTGTGTCTTGCTAATTATTATTATTATAATAAAAAAAGAAGCGCTAAACCACAGGGGTCATACAGCGCAGCAGGTTAGGGCAGGATGCAGAGGAGGAGGAGGTGTTGATTCACCGGGAACTCTCCCGGCCCGGGTCTTTACCAGATGGCGACCCGGCTCCGGCTCCCTGGCGTGGGAGTAGCAGAGACCTAAGTCTCCCATGGGAGGTGGTACCCCTCAGCAGTGGGACCAACTGGTCCCAGGCCTAGCCCCTCTGGTCTGCCACCTTCCCCGCCCCAAGGAGGCTGACGGGAAGGGCAGGCTTGCGAGCCGCAGATGGTAGCAAGCTCCAGCCTTGGCACCTACCCTGCCCTAGAAGGGCTGGGCATGGTGATCGACCCAAGGAGGATGCAGAGCGGAGTGATGATTAGTAGGGTATGGAGTGCAGCAGGACAGTGGATAGTGCAGGGAGAGAGGATAGCAAGAGATTGAGGTAGAAGGGACTGAGGGAAGTGCTAGAGGTATAACCTTCCAGAGTTTGTGCAGTAAGTCAGTTGCCATCAAAAGTCAATGAGAGAGTCAGGATTAAAGGAGGGTCCATCAGCAAGAAAGGAAGGTAAAGAAAGGGCTGCAGAGTGAAGACGACGTTGGAGGTAAATTCTGCGTGCTCGTTGATAGAGTGGGCAGTCCCAAAAGAATATGGCGGACAGATACTGGAACCTGACAATGCTCACAGAGAGGGACAGGGAGCCTCTCCATGAGATACCCATAAGTAAGACATGTGGCCGATGCGAAAACGGAGAGTGTAGTCTCCCAACCTCGACATTGGTGACAGAAGAAGGCCAGAAACCTATACTTGGTTTAATAGAATGAAGTTTTTTATTTAGCAGGTCAGACCAGCGTTGTTGCCAACGGGTGCAAAAGTGGGTAGCAATGACCGCAAAATAGTCAGTGAATGGAAACCCCTATATGAAACTGGAAAGTCATGTACTGCTGACCGTGCAGCAGTGTCTGCCTGTTCATTGCCCTGTACGTCAACATGATCAGGGACCCAGCAAAACACAATATCTTTGTGTTTGCTAGAGATACGACATAACCAAAGTTGGATACAAAGAACTAGGGAGTGAGGTGTATCAAATTTACGGATAGCCTGTAAAGCATTAAGGGAGTCTGAAACGACCACACAAGGTGACACAGGCATAGATGCAATACGGATAAGTGCCACAAGAATGGCATACAATTCAGCCGTAAATATGCTAGCCGAGGGGAATAGATGCCCTCACACGACGCTGTCCGGAATACTGCTGCGAATCTGAGCCATCAGATGACTTTGAACCATCAGTGTACACTGCGATGGCATGGGAATGAGAAAGGAAGTGGTCTAGAAAAAAAGAGCGAGAAGCCGCGGTAGGTAGTTGGGCTTTCACGCAAGTTAGAGGAATAGAACAGACACAGACAGCAGGAACTTCCCAAGGGGGTAGGGGAAAGGGAGATGTCACATGAACATATAAAGGTGATAGCTGAAGGAAGACAAGAGTGAATGTAGAGAGAAAAGGGACGAAGTAAACAGGGTCGACGAACAAATAACGAGCGTCTACTAACATCTGCTGACAATCCTGTACATGGAAAAATTGCGGAGGTTATGAGAGCGAACATAATAGCGAATGCAATGTGCATCACGACGATCGGACAAGGATGGAATGTTTGCTTCTACATAGAGGCTCTCAACCGGGGAAGAACGAAATGCAAAAAGGCATAAACGCAATCTCTGGTGATGGATGGGATTAAGGATGGAAAGAGTAGCAGGAAGGCCGCCAAATATATCTGGTCACCATAATCGAGTTTCAATAAAATTAAGGCTGAATGCAGGCGAAGGAGAGTTCTACGATCAGCCCCCCATGAAAGATGTGCGAGGGTTTTAGAAGGTTAAACCCGGCTATGACAAGTTGCCTTCAGAGAGGTAATGGAGGTTTCCAGGACAATCGACAGGTCAAACAGAGGCCGAAAACCTGACACGTGATACGTGAGCCATATAGGTACAATGAATGATCAGAGACCACTGAACATCTAGTAAACGTAATTTGATGAGTTTTGCCACTAGAAAATTTAAACCCGTGAGTGGTGGCCCAATCGAAACCCGGTTGATGGCATGCTGGAGGAAACTGCAATGAGGTGACAGTCAGCACCTGCACAAGCTATAGCAAAGTCATCCAAAAAAGCGATGACCAAATATTGGATGGGAGAACAGATGCCAGATTATTTATAGCAAGGAGAAAGAGTGTTGTGCTCAGAACACAACCCTGGGGGATGTGGGGGGAATTGTGGGGGGGTGTCTATTTGGGACACCGCCACTTGCAACAAACAATCTCCCGGGGAGATGACCCGACGGGTAATTTACTGCAGTCATTCCCTTAAGGGGGGTGAGAACTTTCCCCACTCTGGCCGCCCCCGGGGTACCTTCGATATTCTCACACTCACCACAATACGCTCTGGACCAGTATAAATAAATCTGAGTACATAATACTAATAATTATGGTATGATTAAATTTAAGTGGACTGTAGGGGGAATAGGACTAATCAAGTAGAAGTAAAAGGAGAGAACACACAATTAAGTTAACATGACATCACTCACCCAATTAACAGCATCATGCGGTGCCCCGTAGATTGTTGCCCCTAACAAAGGTACATCTATTTTATAACAATCTTGCCGGCCGACACAGAAGGTTAAAACAGAGAGTACTTAGCTTTGGGTGAGTTGCTCCTGTGGTCTTGTCCGATCATGATGGTTAAAGGTTGTCTCATCGAGTCAAGGAAGATTAATTTCCTTGAACTCTTATCGCCCACAGACCGGGCGTTAGTTCATGTGGTTGGTCGGGGTAGGATTCAGATCCTCTCACTATTCCGACCTTATTACTGTTTATACGTACAACTTTACACACTATGTATATATCCTAACTTGATGCCCACTAGTTTATACACATTCACCGTCTGTCTCGATACTTATATTTCAGTAGATGAGTTGAGATAATATTAGTTCATCTTCTCCACATTCAATATGGCGGTTGGGGGATGGCGACCCGCCAGACCCACCCTGTACAATCACCCCTGATTATTTACAACTCTGTTTTACGATATTCACCATTTCGCAATCTTCATCGAACATATTTCAGTCTCTTCTTATACGAAAACAACCCAGCATCAGGGTTTGACTTTATCCTGTCGTACGGTCGTTTGGGATTCAAGTAGGCCTAAACCAGTGTCCTAGCTGGCAGTATTCACTATTTCACAATTACTGCCCTATTACTGGGCCTCCTGGACCAATTGTCCCCACTTTATACACATCGTCCGCGTTGATAACCGCCACATTACGAAAGGAAGTAATTAAGTCTGGTTTGGCCCTCTGCCCAGCCTCTTCCCGCTTCCTCCCGCTGGTATGATGGTTCTTGGCTTATACCCCCATAGACGTTAATCTACCAGCGGACATTAAGGATATCTGTTCATATTGGAAAGTTTATCAATTACAACTTTCGGAAAATACCAATATTTTCCACAGGGATACCTTCAGCTTGGACAAATTCTGTGGAAAGCTGATTGACTAACCCCGACATGGAAATGTCTTTCAGTCAAGAAGGCCTTAAGGAAAATGGTAGATTGCCTCGGAGGCCCAAGGGTGGGCCTGGGCCAAGATATTATACCTCCAAGTTGTGTCATAAGCCTTCTCAAGGTCAAAAAGATGGTGATAACCAGTGGTTATTAGCAATGTGGAAACTTTTGAGTCGCTCAAGTTCCACAGGGTAAGTGAGCCGTAAGGAGCCTTAAACATACCACGGATCGGTCCTCGGAGTTCATGAACCCACACCCAACCAACAAACACACTCACAGTTGGTGAAGGTTGTAAGACAGTACATATTAATTGATAGATTTATTCTCCCAGGAAGGCCTAGGTAAGTTTTACAGTTAGTAACAATATTAGGATTATTGAGGCAACTTTAGATATTAATAATGTAGCTCTAACACCCCCAACATAGGTAGTTTTAAGGCCTGAATAGGCGAACATTAGATTATGTCAGCTAATGAGAACTGGCAGCCCCACACTTGACCTAGGCGAGCGAGATGCTAGGTCATTTCTTCTCAGACCAGACTTCAACCAGTGAACAAGGTTGCGACCAGGGCAGCATTCCCCGTGATTCCCAACATCTGTCCTGGGGACTAAGAGGAGACATCCAATACTGTGGATATCTTTCTCCATCCAGACCCATTACAGAAAGACTAGACTTCCTTTCTTCTCAGTATCTGGCCAGTTTTCTGGGGAAACGTTAGTGAGTTTATCTGTGGGTCTCAAGCAGACGGACTAATATATTGATTAAGGGTCCTTCCCTGCATTGGTGTTTGGGGGGTTATAGCTTAGGGAGATTGGAAGACTAGGAGACATTTCTACTCCATCAATAAGTTAAACCCTTTTCCAGTAGTGCAGTAGGGGGGAATTTTTTTTTACTGCAGTCAGCTAGAAATTCTGTCCATAAGCCACTTGTAAGTCAAAAGCATCCAATGTCGGGCAAAGGGCCAGAGCCAGCTTTCAAGGGGGTCCAAGTAAAACCATAAGAAAGGCATTAGGGAATATACATATCCGTACCCGCACGGTGGGGGGGTAAGGGGAAGGGCCCCCTTAAAAAACCATATTGACTGGGGGAAAACTATTGTCTTTCTAAAACCACATCAAACGTCATTAACTAGAGCCACCCCTTGCAAACTGCATGGAAAGGGGGGATGGGACGATAGTGGGGGAAAAAAACCCCCCCATAGCCCCCGGGTGGGGAAAAGGAGAAAAAGAAATTTCCACAGCGGGGGAAAAACCCCCTTTGGACCAAAAATTTTTAAAAAGAGTCAAGAGGACAGTAAGAGAAACTGATGTAAATGCTGTAGCATCAAATATTTTGCTGTCTGGCCCACTGCCGATGATCAGCAAGCGGAAGTGTTGTCTCCAGTTTTTGAAGGGGAAAAGGAAATTATAAAAATTCTTTCTGAGAAAAAAAAATCAAAAGGGGTTTTAAATGGGTGTCGAGTTAGAAAAAAGGGGAAGGGGGAAAGGGGGGGATGATGGAACCCCCGAGAAATGAGAACCAGATAACCCAATTTGGGCAAAAGAAAAAGGATGTGTATATTGGGGCCCCCCCCTGGGAAAAACAGTGCCAGGTGGGAAAAACCCCCCAATTTCCCCCTTTTTTCCCCGACTGACTCATCGGGGGGCCAAGGGTGGGGGCGTAATTTTTCCCAAGTGTGTTTAATCCCATGACACCTCATCAAGGAGGCGGGAAGGGAAACCCCATGAAAGGCAGAAAAATGTGCGGGGTCCCATTTCCCCGGTCAAATTAAGCATGGGGTCAAGGAGGTGGAGAATACAAGGGGGGATGTTTGGGAAAAAGATCACTGCCCTGTAAGCCCGGGGGGACAGACCAGGTGAAGCGAGGGCAGTTGGGGAAGAGCAGATGGAGACATGCAAGAGAAAGAATGACAGGATCAAATGGGTAGGAGTACCCATATTTAAAAATGGGGGGGGGGAAGAAGCAAGAAATGCCTCCAACTGAATGCCGGGGGGCCCCACCCCCCCCAAAAGAAAAAGGGGGTGTTAAAATCCCCGGCAAAAGGGGGGGGAAAAAGGAAGAAACCAGAAAATAAAATCATGATAGACAAACCCACAAAGGGGGAAAATATATGAAAATGTATACCACTTGTAAGGGAAGGGGGTGCATTTAATGGAGAAGAACACAAAAAACTGAAGGGTTTTGGAAAAAATTAAAAGAAGAGCACTTTCTATAAAGGTTCCATCAAAAAAAGGGCCGATGAATATAACAAACCCAACCCCAAAAAAAACCGGGTAAAGGGATTGTAATTTGTGTTCATGCAAACAGACCCCCAAAAGGGGAAAAAAAGGGGGGAGCAAACCCTTTAAGCTCCCCCCTTCCCCCCGAGGCCTGGATATTTACCGCAAATAACCCCTGATTTATGGAGAGAAAGATATAAGCCGAAAAGAAAATCGGACTAGGGGTTAAAAAAATCCAATGTGGAATCGGAAGACCTGATGGTGAGCTGGTGTTGTTGATGCTGATCTTAAGGTTTGGGGCTGAGGAGTCCCCAAAAAGGAAGGGGAGGGTTGTGTCGATTTTCCATGATATTCTGTGATCTTCAGTGTATCAAGCACTGGGGGGTTAAAAATTAGAAAGAAAGTTGAATGGCAGCTGAGCCATGTGCTTTGGGAAATGCTGATTATATGTTTGGGGAGGGGAGACCTGTACGTTATATGTATATTTTTAAATAGCTCTATTTTTATAATGTTGGTTTAAATAACCTTTGAGAGGAATGTGAAAGGACCAATAAGTTTTCAAGATGCAGCAGCTAAACCTGGTAAGTATTTTTTAGCCTAAAATATCCCCCTTTTTCCCCTAAGCCCTTTTTAAGTAAATACCCTATGCTGACGTAAAACCCTTTGATGAAAAAAGGGGGAAAAATAACATAACAAAGACAAAGATGAAAAATTTGGGGGACTACATTAGAAAGGGAAAGGGGGGGGGGAGAACCATCGGGGAGACAAAGACTGTACTATAGTAGAGGGCGGGGGAGATGGAAGAGGAAACTGTCGAAGGGGTTTGGGAGGGACGGGGAGGGAAGCACCTGGGGAGGGTCAGTCAAGGAAGGAACTTGGGGGGGGACGGGAATGATATTAAACAGGAGGAGGATGAACCTCCACCCGTTAGGGGAACTAGTCGGGGGGAAAAACCCCGGCTGGGGTTTTTTTGCCGGACTTATAAAAGGGGGGGAGTTGGGTGGTGGGCGAGGGCGTGTAGACACAGAACTGGCAGTGAGAGGGGAAAGGGGGTGTGGACAGAGGGATGCTGAGGTGGGGACCTCAGAGCCAAGAACACAAAAAGATTTGAGACAGGGGTGACTGAGGAGGGGGCACCACAGAGGAAGCCGCGGGGTTGGGGGCCCAAAAAGTGGGGGGGCGTTTGAATGCGAGTAAGGGGAAAAACGGGGGAAATCTCCCCTTTAAGGGGTAGATGAGAGCCCCATAGCATATGAAAGCCTTCCGCCCTTTGAGACAACGGATTTCCGCTCATTTTGGTAAACCTGACAACGGGGGAGTAGATGGATGGCCATGACAGTTAAGGCAAGAGGGGGGTAGATTACAAAAGGACTGGCATGGTTGGGCACCACAGACTGGGCATTAGCCTGGGTGCAATATTTGCTGGGTGACCAAAAAGCCCCAGTTTCTAAATGTTGTAGTGTAGGGGTCACCTTTGAAATTGTAACCAGTGACCTGCAATGTAGACCAAGGGTGGAAGTTCACGGCAGTCAAATGTTAAAAGAGCTATATTGCAAGGATAATGTTTGCTAGGGTAGGGGGGACAAAAGTGTCCTTTGAGGATAGGGAGGTCTTGGGGCCGCTGCTCCAGAATGTCATCACCACATGTCTGGGAAAATTTCCCTTGGACAATTTGGGGGAAAATGACAGTACCACTAAAGAATTAAGAAAGATGTTTGTCAATAGATAGGGAAAAGTATCATGGTGTAAGGGAGAAAAATCGCAGCTTGGCCAGCATTCTGGGCCATGATGATAAAGGGGCCGCTCTTGGGGCGTGAAATGAGATATCTTTTCCTACATGGCATAGAGAGCTTTAAAATACTATGATCGGAAAGATAGGTAGTTGGGGTAGTGGGCTTAGAGTAAAAAATTTGTCCGTTGGTAAAAGGAAAAAAAGTGTTTAAAAGGGGTGGGACGAGCTGGTCGTTTTTGAGATGAATGAGAAGGAAGTGTCAAATTGTCGTGGGTCTTGGTCATTTGGATGTGGGACCGGAGGGGTCCGCGTGTAAAAGGTGAGCAATCCGATAATTGCCGCACCATAAGGGGCCGGGAGAGGGGAAGCCGAATCAAGGTCAGAGAAGAGCGAAGGTCAGAGTGTCAAAAAGGGCCCGTGGAACCCGGGACCTGAAGCAGGTGACGAACTGGCACCAGCAAGAGGTACAGGGTATTGCAGGTGTCCGTAGAGTTGTCCATTAACAAGGTAGGGTCAGAACTAGGTGCAGTATCAGGAAGGGGCCCAGGGGTATAGGTTCATGGATTGGGCCCAAGGGTTTGGTTACTTTTTTGTTTTTAAGAAAAAAAAAAAAAGAAGAAAATAAAAAGAAAAAAAGAAAAAAAAGGGGGAACATAGAGGGAAAAGCTCCCAGGAGGAAAAAGGGCCAAAACCCCTCCGGCCCAGGGGGACCTCAAACGCAAAATAGTAATGCTGCATGGGAAACCCCTGCCAGTAAACCCAACCGGGGTGCAAACCCCCACCCCCCCGAGCCACCTGGGGGAAAAAGAGGGGGGCTGGGTCCCCCCAAAAGCATACATCTTTCGGGCCCCCATCCCCCAAAAACCAAGGGGGCCTCCAAAGATACACCCCGGAAAATCCCAAAGCCACCCCCCGGGAGACCGGAGAGGGTCGGGACATTCCCAGGCGATCCAGATTCCCTGGCAACTAACCCCCGCCAAGAACCTCAACGAATGGGGTGGACCACGGTATTCCCCCCACCTAGAAACCGTGCCGTAGAGAAGCTCACAGGGTAAAAATGGGGGAAAAGGGAAAAAGGGAGGGGTGAGGAGGAGGAAAGGGAGAAGGATGGGGAAGATGGGGAAAGGGAAAGGGGGTTGGGGGGGGGATTGGGTTGGGGCTGAGGAAGCCAAGAGGTCCAATTCCCCAGACCGATAGCCTCTTTACCGCGACAAGAGCCCCCCAAAAGGTGCTTTTTAAAAGCCAGGTTTTTGTAAGAATAAACAGGAGAAGGTTGTCTTTAATGAATCTAGGGGTGCCAGGAGGTCATCATAGTGACAAAAATCAGGACTTACAGTTGTTCTTTTTCCCTATCTTTAAGCTGAATTTTGGGAAAAAGGGTTCCCAAAAATAAGGCCAAATGATGAGAGAATGGTTGAAATGCATAAGGTTCATTTTGAGGACAGGAACAAGACATCCCATTTCTCCTATCAAATTTTTCCAACAAGAGATTCCCTCTAATTAAGGTACAGTGGTACCCCGAGTTACAAATTTTTTTGTTCGAAATTTTTTAAGGGGGCCAAAAAACAAATTTATCCCCATAAGAATAATGTAAAATAGACTGTCCCTTTTTCACCCCAAAAAAATACCTACAAAAACATTTAAAAATATACTTACATAAAGGGGGGATTTTGGGGACCATCGTAACTCGGTACCACTGTATAAGGAAGAGGAGGGTTTGGGGGGGGCATTTGCCCTCTGAACAGAAAAATTTTGTGTATTTCAGGAAACAGGGGGTTAAACCAGACCAAAATGGGGAACAATCAGATTCAATGCAAGGAAAGGGCGATGGTTCATTTCTTTTGGGTCAAGGGGTTAACCAGCTTCAAGATTTTTATTCTTATAAACCCCACCTTTTCTACCTCCCTTAGTATTAAGATTAAATAAAAATTTCAAATAGTTAACCACTCTTATCTTGTCTAGATTTAAGTAGTTATTATGTACTAGGATTATCTGTCTGAAAAGCCCTGGCATGTTAGTGGGTTTTTTTTTATTTAAAAAATTGTAATTGTAATTACACATTGTAACCCTTTTCAAAAAAAAAATTTTTTTTTTATCTTTAAAGGTAAAAAGGGGAAAATATTTGATTTCTCAGGTAAAAAGCCTTTCACCCCTTAAGAAAATTTTTTGAAAATGAAAAACCCCTAAATATTTATAGCCAGCTCGGTCTCAGTTCTGATGAAAAATATATTTTTTATTCTATATAAACAAATCATTAAATATGATTAAATATTGAATCTTGGTTTAAATAAATAATACCTTTTTTTATAAAAATAATAATACTTTATTTACAAAAAAAAAAGTGCTCAGTTGTCACCTTAAAAAGATAAATGAGGGTAAGAAAAAAACAGTTTGGGAAACAGGAACTTAAAACTAACAAGGCACTATTTCCGTAGTGGATGAGACTTGTAAACCTCAGTGTAGAGCATACGAATTGTGGCAAGAAATCCTATTTCCACAAAAAGAAGAAAAAATATTAATACAAAACCATTTGAACCTCTATATTATTATATATAAATCTTTGGTCTCATGTTCTAAATATTTATTGCATTGTACTGGAAAGTAAAGCAAATTTTACTGTAAAATATTTAAATATTTGCTTTTTTTTTTAGATTTACTATTAACATCATTAATTTTTCAATAAAGTAAAGACTTTATTCTGGCCAGTAACTGGATGAGTGACATGGACATAGCTTTTTCCCTTTTAAACCCTGAAAACTTAACAAGCTGATTAGAGTATCTGGCCCCCCGAGGAAACTGTATACCCATTTATTCCTGTGCTTAGTGATTTGAGCATGGTTTTATGAAATGCAGGGGTGAAAAAAATGAGAATATAAATAATTATATATGAAGGTTATTATTATGAATTACTGATGCTTGAGAATGCCTGTCTTGAAAAATACAACTCTTATTTTCATGTTTGAAAAAAAACTGCAAACTAGAAGAAAAATAATGAGTTTTGTAAGAAAATCTGCTTTTAATTGCTATTATGTATACTGTACTGTGTATAAATGGAGATATATTAAAATATCTTGTGTATAATGAACAGGAATAGGATATGACTGTAATGTAGAACCCACATTTAAAGATATATACTGAAAATAGAAAATCCCAAAAAATTGTAACAAAATGTATTCCTGAATTAAGAAACATGAATTATGAAGAAAATAGAAAAGGAAATATGATAAGCACTTCTAAGTTCATGAGAGGTCATTAACAAACTAGCTACCTATCTGAATCCTGGAATTTGAATGGGTTAAGTTTCTGGAAGCTTCTTGAAACTTGGTTTAGTTACAGATAAAATCGTAATCCTAAATTTTACATGTTTATTATTTTTTAAAATTTTCTATTTTATATCATACAAACATATTAATAAACATTAAAAATTCCTGTTTTGGGTCATAAGTGCCCCATGGCCTGTGACAAAAGCTCTACTTCAAACAGTAAGGGGTCCAGGTTTGATTCCGGCAAAGGGTGGAAACATTAGGTGTGTTTCCTTACACCGGTTGTCCATGTTCACCCATTAGTTAAAATAGGTACCTGGGTGTTGGTAGACTGGTGTGGGTCACATCTTAGGACAAAACTGATCTAATCTGCCCGAAATGCTCTGCATAACAAGCAGCTTTCTATGCAGTAGTATGTCATTGATCTCAGCTAGGCCTGTATACCTTGTACTTGTAGAAATAAAGATATTATTATTATTAAATCTTAAAATAATGCTCTAATCTGTTTATACTAACATAAGAACAAATAACTAGAGAGGAAACAGATTTAAGCAAGGGAAAACCCAGTGATCACATTTTGTATGACATCATATGGTTAGCACTCATTTTGGAGTCATTACCAAGCAAAAAGAAAGTGGGCAAATTGGGGAAACTCATGAATAATCAAAGTTACCTGCAAAATGGCTCTTAGTAAATAAAAACACTGTATAACTGAATCAAATGAGTTATATTAATTCTGGAGTTCGACTGTCCTGTATGTTTCAGGAGTGTCAAACTGATAGCCACTTGTAAGTCAGTAAAAGGCTATGAAAAGCTGTGTTGAATGTTGGAGATTTGGTAACCAAGTTCATGAGAAGCTACTTTGTTCAAGATATGATAACCACTTCTAAGATTATAAAATCTATGAAAAAGCAAATGTATAGTGGTAATTTCTAGGAAGTGGCAATAGGGAGGACAGGAGACAGTAATCATAAACTACTTTAAAAACCAGTGTGAGGAAGAAAAGGAATTACTGTTGTACTTCAGCTTATTTACAAATTGAGAAGCTGATCACTGGAATAGGTCCTAAGAGTTGTATGCATAACAAATACTGTATTGAAAATAGTAAAATTAATTAAGATAAATAATGTTGGCACGTCATAAGCTTAGCACTCCTCCTGTAGCCAAAAGAGTAAATTACAGGCAAAATAAGAGATTATCTATTCATTTAAAAAGGTAAGCAAACTGATAACTAACAGTGCACATTCCCATAAAACTATGAAGCTAAATTGAAAACTTTAATCTGTTCTACATGTCCCTAACTAAAAAGCTAATACTTTACCTTCTTAAAACAATGGGGTGAAAGTATGTATAATATGACTTTAGGCATGTTAAACATACCAAGTTGGTGTGGCCATAAACATCCGATCTGGTGGAAAGGGGATGGCTAAGGATAAGAAGATTACTGCAAGATGTGAGATTAATGTACCAAGTAGTTATGGCTACACCTAGAAATTTTGAGTGCCACAGAAGGTGAGATATAACAAGTAGATCTGGCTAAAGTTAGGTAGAGTGAAGAAATATTAACAATATGAAAGTTAAATTTAAACAATGTGTTCTAGTTAAGTATGACAGAATAAGTACTCAAAACAGGCTCAAAAGAGGATGATTTTATTTATTTTTGAACTGAAATGCACTAAACACTCTCTGATCCTTAGTGCACTACATAAAATGGAATGGAGTGATGAGCTGTGTTTTTCAAAATACAATTTACATCTTATACAATGCCTACGAAAAGAAAATGCTACTAGCTTAATCTTTGTATAAAGCGAGTATCAACCTAAAGAGCATCACAGATTATTATTATTTTTTTTTTGCATGTAAAGCAAAACATTTAATATCTCATCACCAAAATGGTTATGACGATATCATTGCCACTGAACTCGAGCCAAGTCTCATCCCTAAAACTCATTGACTTAATTCAGTAAGTCATTAACATACAAATTAAGAATGTGGAATAGCACATATGCCATTCCAGAAAGCAAACATACCATAGAACTTAAAGGATACAATCACATAGTAAATAGTACCTGGAAAGATTGTTAAAAGTAACTTTCATACTTAAATATCGAAAACTCGAGAAACAAAATTCCTGTGAATGGATTTTAATTATGATAAAGCTTAATTCATTATCATTTTCAAAAACAGAGGAACTGCTGTACGACTTGAAAAAGTGAGAAGAGTTACAAACATATAGACATCTTCAAAATGCAGAAACTATTGGTATAATTTGGTTCTTCAAGTAGAATCAGAGTAAATACTACATGAAAATTACAAGACCACTAAAAGATGAAAAATTAAATTCATATTAAATTCAAGGTGTACCCTATAACCTGAATTACAAATTCAAGTATCTGTTAGAAAAATCCTATAATTCAACACATTAGCTAAGAGCTTTCTATATTATTGAACCTAATACAATATTCAATGCTGTTAAATAGTAACCCTAGCAAAATCTCTACTTTAATGGAATATTTGCCAACAATCATCATTGTAAGAAATCTTTTTAAATTCCTTAATTTGTATATAGTACATGAGGCAAATGACTTCACTATGAACTGTGTAAAATGCAGAATATTGATGCAGGAGTTTGACAACACCAGTATACAGCTGAGCTGAATACACCGATATACAGCTGAGCTGGAATATGCCGATTATACAGCTGGGATAGAATATGCTAGTATAGAGCTGGGAAAGAATACACCAGTATACAGCTGGGATAGAATACACCGCTGGGACAGAATCTGTACAAAGGGTTAGAATACAACAGTATACACATCTTGTATTGTAATATACACCTAATTTTCCCTTTGATAAGAGCTAAAAAGTGAAAATATAAGCTGACAAATAAAATATTAAGAATACATAAATTATAATTGATCAGCTAGTAAGAACTTTATACAACTAATACATTCACCTGATACACTGAGTTTCAGATCAAACCTGATTGCCCCCCATTTACCAGATGCTGTATAAATCCAATGGGCTTAGAACCATGAGCATAAAAGTTATAATAATAATTATTTTATTACTTTCCCACTGGGGGAACTCTTATACCTGCAGGAGTCATACAGTGCCTGGGCAAATGAGAGACAATCAAGTTTGATCCAAGGAAGGGAGGCCGTTCCCTCACCATTATCAAAAAACTTCCTTGAATGGAATAATAAAACCTATAACTGATGAGGTAAAATAGTTTTTTACACTGTTCATAGTAATTACTTCAGTTGCTTTGTGAATGCACAGTGTTGTACCAAGTGAAAAACTTAATCCTTTTAAGAAACCCCTCGAAGTAATGTACCTATGTTACTTAGTGGCATTTTTATTTGTACTTTTCATCTTCATTACTTCTTTGTGGCACATTTAATGTTGTAATTATGTGCTCTGTTACTCTACCCTCACCACTGTGTTCACTCTCACCCTCACCACTGTGTTCACTCTCACCTCACCACTGTGTTCACCCCCCCCTTCAGTTTTGTTACACATTTTGGGCTGCCATGATATTTTGTATATGTATAAGTATCTGTCTCCTCTTCCACTATTATAACATGAATATTATTAATAATCACTTATATTAGGCAGTGGTTCAAGCTCAGCTCTGTATGTAAATTTAATTTGTATTACTGTATTATGAGTAATAAAAATAATACAGCTGGTTTGACTGGCAGGTATGGAAAGGAGACAGTTTGCAGAGCAAATTTCATTTCTATGATATTTTGCTTCATGTTGAGCTTTATCAAGTCTTGAACTTTTTCAAGATTTAATTAAGGTGTAAACTGAGCAAAACATCCTCGTATACAAATTTGTTCTACAAACTTTCTCTACCACTGATATTACAGAGCCACAATTTAATTATTGCATAAATTTTGATACCAGCACAAAAGACATACTTTTACATAAAAACCATATAGAAGAGGAGCTTACTGACCCTTTCACACAAAGTCTAAGTCGACCGCATAGGTAAGCTCCCCTCTTCTATATGCGGGTTATTTGTGTATTGTTCCAGCCACGGTATTGTACCTTTTTTGTTATTTAAGACATACTTTTCTTGTAACAGATTTTTTTTTAGGTTAAGACATAGAGATTGTTATATTAGAGATTGTTTATATGGTTTTTGGGGTTTGTTTCATGCTCTCTACATATTTTAGTGGCTATTTAGATATGTACTGACATAATCTTTAGAATAAAGTTTTATGTCTATTAAAAAAGCACAACTGTAGCTAATTATTAAGGCAAGAATATTGATAAGTAATGTCAAGACCTAAATTTTCTAAAACGCATCTGGCAACAACAATACTTCATCTTTTAGTGAGTTAGGGAATCAACCCGTTAATAATGCATGAAACAAAAAACAAATCACTTTCAATGAATCTATTTGACTAACCAATGTCATTTGCTATTTTTTTTCCTTATGATACATGTAATTACCTAATTTGACCTCAGTTATATGTCCCATTCTGAAAGTAATATTATTAACATTCAGACCAAAAGCTATGCACATTTACTGTTAGCTGTCCCCTACTTGCAACAGTCTCGCATTTTAACCTCTATTCTTTCAACTGTTTAATAACTTCAGATACATAATTTACAATATCTAACAATGATATCGTTACGTATCTACTACATCTTTTCTGTGCATTCATACTTGTTTTAATCCTGAATATTTCAGCACTTTCTTACTTATTTAACAACCTAATACATAACAACATTACCCAGCCTAATGTGTCTGAGAAAAAAGCTGCAAAAGTATCTTTACCCAGCCTATTGTATCGGGAAAGATGCTACCAAAAAAATACTGCCATCATAAGATGATTAGACACTGCTAAACTTTTAACATCTTGGTACATTAAGGAAAGGCAACACATAGGCAATTACGTATGGAAACTGTTTTTCATATTTCAACCATGCAATGCTTTTATCAAATAAAAAAAAGGAAAAAATGGTAAGAAAAGGGAAGCAAATGAATAGTAGTGTTGGAGTGAAGTGAAGAACAAACAGGGTGTGAATCAGGTTATTTTTATTGTCAAATGTCTCCTAAGTTTTCTGGGAAGAAGTTTACCTAATTTGAGAAACTGGTGTTCTGACTGAAGTTGTTGCAGATATTTAGGCATGCAGAATCAGGGATCCTGCTTCTCTAGATGTCACCCTTCTCAGCAAAAGAGTAATCTGTCATTTCAGTTCTTTACATGTTTAAGGAAATTATGATGTATTATGTAAGGACTGTTATTAGTGTTCTGAATTCACCTGTGGAAGGGCTTTGGGTGTTTTACCTATGCAAAGAGCATCAAATTGTTACAGGTGATGGTGTATCACCTGTCGTAATTGAGCTATGTTGATGTTTCTGTCTTCCCAAAACATTATTGCCAAACATATCTCCAAGATCCTCTCCAACAGTGAACTAAACATGGCTACCACTGCCTCTACCATCATCAAGGACTTCACTAGATACAAACACCACCAACACAACGGGAAGTACTACAGGGTAATAAACCTTCCCATGTAACAACTGTGACTAAATCTTTTTAAGTGAAACATCCTGAGATCTACAAAAGAAATTTCAGTAAGCTAATATGTCAGCAAAAAAAGACAATGTTAACAATTGCATCATATGTATATCATAATTATCACAGATAATAAACTTTCCATGGGAAGTGGAACAGAATTCTTCCTCCATGAGCCATGCTGTCGTAGAGGCGACTAAAATGCCGGGAGCAATAGGCTTGTAACCCCTTCTCCTGTATATATTACTAAAGTTAAAAGAGAAACTTTTCATTTTCTTTTTGGGCCACCCCCCTTCGGTGGATATGGCCGGTTTGTTGAAAGAAGAAAGAAGATTTAATAAACTGGAATGGCCCCACATCTAATTGCCA
>WNWK01015631.1:0-5000 GCA_009830355.1 Cherax destructor
GAACTGAGGGAAAGTAAGTGGACAGTAGGAGACTGAGGGAAGTGAGTGGACAGTAGGAGACTGAGGGAAAGTAGTGGACAGTAGGAGACTGAGGAAAGTGAGTGGACAGTAGGAGACTGAGGAAAGTAAGTGGACAGTAGGAGACTGAGGGAAAGTGAGTGGACAGTAGGAGACTGAGGGAAGTAAGTGGACAGTAGGAGACTGAGGGAAAGTAAGTGGACAGTAGGAGACTGAGGGAAGTAAGTGGACAGTAGGAGACTGAGGAAGTAAGTGGACAGTAGGAGACTGAGGAAAGTGAGTGGACAGTAGGAGACTGAGGAAGTGAGTGGACAGTAGGAGACTGAGGGAAAGTAAGTGGACAGTAGGAGACTGAGGGAAAGTAAGTGGACAGTAGGAGACTGAGGGGAAGTAAGTGAACAGTAGGAGACTGAGGGAAAGTGAGTGGACAGTAGGAGACTGAGGGGAAGTGAGTGGACAGTAGGAGACTGAGGGAAGTAAGTGGACAGTAGGAGACTGAGGGAAAGTAAGTGGACAGTAGGAGACTGAGGGGAAGTGAGTGGACAGTAGGAGACTGAGGGAAAGTAAGTGGTCAGTAGGAGACTGAGGGCAAGTAAGTGGACAGTAGGAGACTGAGGGGAAGTGAGTGGACAGTAGGAGACTGAGGGGAAGTGAGGGAATGGTAGTAGAATGAAGGAAAGGAAGAGAAAAATGAAGAGGAGGATGAGGAGGAGGATGAAGAAGAGGAAGAGGAGAAGAGGATAAGGAGGAAGAGGAGGGAGAGAAAGAAGAGCAGGAAAAGAAGGAGGAGGAAGATGATGATGAAGAAGAAGAAGAGGAGGTAGAAGAGGAAAAAAGAGGAATGAGAGGATGAAGGAGAGAATAAAGAGGAATTAGAGGAGGAAGAGAAGAAAGAGAAGGGAGAAGAAGAAGAGAAAAAAGAAGAGAAGAAAGAGGAGGAAGAGAAAAAATAAGAAGGGAAGGAAGAAAAGGAAGAGAAGAAAAAAGGAAGAGAGGAAAGAAGAAGAGAAGAAAGAAGGAAGAGAAGAAAGGAAAGGAAGAGAAGAAAGAAGCAGAGGAGAAAGAGGAGGAAGATAAAAAAGAGGAAGAGGAGAAAGAGGAGAAAGAGAAGGGGTAAATAAACGTTTTTTCACTATCAGAAAAGTGTATATCATAATCCAGTGTTAATATCCTCTAATAACTCTTACTTATGACACTAGAACCTAGTAATTACAATTATTTATGAGAAGAGGAAAAGGGGAGAAGAGAAAGGGAGAGAGAGAGAGAGAGAGAGAGAGAAGAGAGAGAGAGAGAGAGAGAGAGAGAGAGAAGAGAAAGAAAAAGAAAATAATAAAAAGAAAGAAAAAGACAGAAAAGAAAAACATGTGCAACACCTGGGTATCTTCATTGAAGAAACGTCTCGCCCATACAAGAGACAGTGGAGAGGTAGGTTTAAGGTGTTCACTTCCTTAGCATTAATCTATATACTCATCTCTCTCTCTCTCTCTGTATATATATATGCTCAGAGCAATGCACACTTCTCGGCGTATATAAATCAGGAACAGGTCCGTGGGAAAGAAATGGGCACTAAGCCCTTTTCTCTTTTTAATAACTATCGTCTAATTTACCCAACTTCACTAATTGGTGAATCTGTCAAAACAAAATTTCGTCATAAAAATACTACACATTCAATTTTTATAATGGTTCAGATCGTGGCTTCCAGAGCCGCGGTTCGTGTCTAAAACAGATTTTTTTTTTAAATTCTTTGGATTAAATATTTTTAAAACTTTCAGCTAAATACTCTAAGCTTTCTTTTAAAGTTCACCAATCGCATTTACCCAAACATTTCACCATTATAAGGCTAAGCTTTTCAAGCGAGTTTACTGTATGCATAATTAACTACAAGAGATTTAATATTTATTAATAAATGGAACCTTTAGAATGTCATTAAGCTTTTAATAAGAGGAATTACCAGAAGTTTCTTGTCTTCAAGTGGAACTTGAAAAGGTTCACCTTAATATGGGATTTATATACCGAGATGTGAATACCTCTCTCTCGGTGTGTATATGTTGTGGGTTTTCTTGAATCCCATTTTTTAGGGATTAAATTATGTTTGACTGGTGGTGAACAGTGAAATGCAGCGTGTGTGGTAACAGTGATAATAGTGATGGTAACAGTGATGGTAACAGTGGTGGTAACAGTGATGGTAACAGTTGTGGTAACAGTGGTGGTAACATTTGTGGTAACAGTGGTGGTAACAGTGATGGTAACAGTTGTGGTAACAGTGCTGGCAATAGTGATGGTAATAGTGATGGTAACAGTGATGGTAACAGTGGTGGTAAAAGTGTGTGGTAACAGTGAGTGGTAACATTGTGAGGTAACAGTGGTGGTAACAGTGTGGTAACAATGTGTGGTAACAGTGGTGGTAACAGTGATGGTAACAGTGATGGCATCAGTGATGGTAACAGTGGTGGTAAGTGTGTGGTAACAGTGATTGGTAAAAGTGTATGGTAACAGTGGTGGGAACAGTGTGTGGTAACAGTGAGAGGTAAAAGTGTGTGGTAACAGTAGTGGTAACAGTGATGGTATCAGTGTGTGGTAACAGTGATGGTAACAGTGGTGGTAACAGTGTGTGGTAAAAGTGATGGTAACAGTGATGGTAACAGCGATGGTAACAGTGATAGTAACAGTGATGGTAACAGTGGTGGTAACAGTGTATGGTTACAGTGTGTGGTAACAGTGTGTGGTAACAGTGTGTGGTAGCACTGTGTGGTAACAGTGATGGTAACAGTGTGTGTTAACAGTGGTGGTAACAGTGATGGTAACAGTATGTATTAACAGTGTGTGGTAACAGTGTGTGGTAACAGTGGTGATAACAGTGATGGTATCAGTGATGGTAACAGTGGTGGTAAAAGTGTGTGGTAGCAGTGGTGGTAACAGTGATTTTAACAGTGTGTGGTAACAGTGATGGTAACAATATGTGCTAACAGTGTGTGGAAACAGTGTGTGGTAACAGTGATGGTAACAGTGATGTTAACAGTGTGTGGTAACAGTGTGTGGAAACAGTGATGGTAACTGTGATGGTAACAGTGATGGCAACAGTGTGTGGTAACAGTGGTGGTAATAGTGAGTGGTAACAGTGATGGTACCAGTGGTGGTAACAGTGGTGGTAACAGTGATGGTAACAGTGATGGCATCAGTGATGGTAACAGTGGTGGTAAGTGTGTGGTAACAGTGATTGATAAAAGTGTGTGGTAACAGTGGTGGGAACAGTTTGTGGTAACAGTGAGAGGTAAAAGTGTGTGGTAACAGTAGTGGTAACAGTGATGGTATCAGTGTGTGGTAACAGTGATGGTAACAGTGGTGGTAACAGTGTGTGGTAAAAGTGATGGTAACAGTGATGGTAACAGTGATGGTAACAGTGATGGTAACAGTGATGGTAACAGTGATGGTAACAGTGGTGGTAACAGTGTATGGTTACAGTGTGTAGTAACAGTGTGTGGTAACAGTGTGTGGTAACAGTGTGTGGTAACAATGTGTGGTAACAGTGATGGTAACAGTGTGTGTAACAGTGGTGGTACCAGTGATGGTATCAGTGATGGTAACAGTGATTTTACCAGTATGTGGTAACAGTGATGGTAACAATATGTGCTAACAGTGTGTGGAAACAGTGTGTAGTGATGGTAACTGTGATGGTAACAGTGATGGCAACAGTGTGTGGTAACAATTGTGGTAATAGTGAGTGGTAACAGTGATGGTACCAGTGGTGGTAAAAGTGGTGGTAACAGTGTGTGGCAACAGTGGTGGTAACATTATTGGAAACAGTGGTGGTAACAGTGATGGTAACAGTGATGGTAACAGTGGTGGTAACAGTGTGTGGTAACAGTGATAGTAACAGTGGTGGTAACGGTGTGTGATAACAGTGTGTGGTAACCGTGGTGGTAACAGTGTGAAGTAACAGTGGTGGTAACAGTGATAGTAAAAGTTGTGGTAAGAGTGTGTGGTAACAGTGATGGCAACAGTGGAGATAACAGTGGTAGTAACAGTGTGTGGTATTAGTGGTGGTAACAGTGGTAATAACTGTGTGTGGTAACAGTGAAGGTAACAGTAGTGGTAACAGTGGTAGTGACAGTGTGTGGTAACAGTGATGGTAACAGTGGTGGTAACAGTGACAGTAGCAGTGGTGGTAAGAGTGTGTGGTAACAGTGATGGTAACAGTGGTGGTAACAGTGGTAATAACAGTGTGTGGTAACAGTGGTGGTAACAGTGGTTGTAACAGTGTGTGGTAACAGTGGTGGGAACAGTAGTGGTAACAGTGATAGTAACAGTGGCGGTAAGAGTGATGGTAACAGTGATGATAATAGTGTGTGGTAACGGTGGTGGGAACAGTGTGTGGTAACAGTGGTGGTAACAGTGATGGTAACAGTCGCGGTAACAGTGATGGTAACAGTGTGTGGTAATAGTGGTGGTAACAGTGATGGTAAAAGTGATGGTAATAGTGTGTGGTAACAGTGATGGTAACAGTGGTGGTAACAGTGGGTGAAAGCAGTGGTGATAACACCTGTGGTAACAGTGGTGGTAACAGTTGTGGTGGTAACACCTGTGGTACAGTGGTGGTAACAGTGGTGGTAACACCTGTGGTACAGTGGTGGTAACAGTGTAGTAACAGTGGGTGATATCACCTGTAGTAACAGTGGTTGCAACAGTGTAGTAACAATGGGTGATAACAGTGGTGGTAACAGTGGTGATAACACCTGTGGTAACAGTGTAGTAACAGTGGTAATAACACCTGTGGTATTAGTGGTGGTAACACCTGTGGTAACAGTGTAGTAACAGTGGTAATAACACCTGTGGTATTAGTGGTGGTAACACCTGTGGTAACAGTGTAGTAACAGTGGTAATAACACCTGTGGTATTAGTGGTGGTAACACCTGTGCTAACAGTGATGGTGGTAACAGTGGGTGATAACACAGGATAACAACAGCCACGTAAAATCGAGTTAC
>WNWK01015631.1:10000-47270 GCA_009830355.1 Cherax destructor
GCAAATAACACACTTATGCACTGAGGTATTAACGCCTATATTTATCCCGCTCTCCTGTATTGACCTGCCTCCCAGCATATTTGACCTCATCTCGTATTCACATTTGTCTGAAATATATTTGCAATTATCTGCATTTCCATATTTAAGTATTTTTCGCCCTCCCCCCTTATCACTGTTTGCGTCTATTTGCATACCGTCGTTAGCATAACTGCGTATTTATCTACTCTTGGAACGAGTCACTGCGTAATTGGTTTATTGGGTTTAAAGCCTGTCTACTACACGGTGGTCAGGAAGGCGGCTCCTTTAAGCTCTAAAACGGGTATTAATGCGAGCACACAGTGTACGTACACTGTGTGTACACTGAAGGAGGGATGGAGGGTTGTATCAGGTTTAAAAAGAACAAGATTTAAAAGAATCGTTTTTTTTTTATTTCACAAAATAGTGCATAATTTAAGGAATATTTTGGTGTTTAAATTTTATTTCGGCGATTTTTCTAAGCCGAGTTATCGGCAATTGCGAATTTCACGGGAAAACAATTTCGCATCAAGAATAATAATAAGTAGTTTTGGTGTTCAGTGCAAAGTTCTGGCGTTTTTTTTACTCTATAAAAACCATCATTATGCAGCAGCTTGAGGCCAAAAAAATGGGTGGTTAGAAGAATAAATATTAATATTGGTAGAATTACCGACAATATGTTAAGTAAAAGGACACAAATGCAACTAATGTAACATTTTATTGTGGCAACGTTTCGCTCTCCAGGAGCTTTGGCAAGCCGTTACAAGCAATACATGGACACAGAGGGTGTAATACTAGTGGTGGTAGAAGTAGTAGTGATATAAGTTGTAGTAGTAGTAGTAATAGTAATGGGCCTTAGAAGACACAAATCACATTATTTCTTTATCCGCGTTTCGCCTCTTGTGTAGGCGAAACGTTTCAGCAGTAAAGATGCCCAACTGTCATTGGCTCACACCTTCAACACAACAAGCAGAGCTCTGCCTGACGCCACTGCAAAACGAGATTCAACTCGCAAAAGAAAATGCAGAGGTAAGAATGTGGTTCCAGTGAGGATGATTTAACAACAGTGTTTCTCAATACACAAGTCCTCGTTCTGGCCTCTTAGTCCCCTGATGGGAACCCTAGGTCAGCCCTCGGTGATAGTGAGCCCAGGAATGGGTGATCAAGGGGGAGGTAGAGGAACGGGTAAGAGGGGGTGGAAGAGGAAAGAGGTTGGAGAGAGAAGAAGAGGAATGTGGGTAGGTAGTGAGAAGGTAAAATAAATATATTTACTGAATTAAATTAAGTACACCAAACACTCTCTTGATACCTTACATTGCAGGAACAAAAGCTATATATGATTACCTGTCGTATTCTACCACACTTGACAGGTTTCTTACGCAAGGTAATGATGTAGTCGTCAGCAGTGCTCCCTCCTTTGCGTTCTCGATCCAGTCGACGTAAATAATGTGAGAAATCGCTGAATGCCTTCGCAGGCATCAGTGCCAGGTGCGCCTGGTGCTTGACATTTACTCAGAAGCCCAGGGTCTAATTCTCGGCAGGTCCCATGAGCATTTTCGACCATTTCTGTTGAAGTCCTCAGAGCGGGTAAGACTCCTTCCTCCGTCAGCCATGTGGAAAGTAATTGCAATACCAAAATCAAAGAGAGGGCGGGGCATCCCCTCGCCAGACTTCAGTATTAATATCTATATACGTATAGTATATATATATATATATATATATATATATATATATATATATATATATATATATATATATATATATATATATATAATTATTTAGAAAAGGCGTATGACAGGATGGATAGGGGGGCAATGTGGCAGATGTTGCAAATGTATGGAATAGGAGGAAGGTTAATGAAAGCAGTGAAGACTTTTTACGAGGATAGTGAGGCTCAGGTTAGAGTATATAGGAGAAAGGGAGATTATTTCCCAGTAAAAGTAGGCCTTAGACAATGATGTGTGATGTCACAATGATTGTTCAATATATTTATAGATGGGATTGTAAGAGAAGTGAATGCTCGAGTGTTGGCAAGAGGTGTGGGGTTAAAATATAAAGAATCTAACACAAAGTGGGAGTTGTCACAGTTGCTCTTTGCTGATGACACTGTGCTTTTGGGAGATTCTGAAAAGAAGTTGCAGAGGTTGGTGGATGAGTTTGGTAGGGTATGTAAATGAAGAAAATTAAAAGAGAAGATATGAAAGAATAAGGTGATTAGGATAACAAAAAAAATAGGTAACGAAAGATTGGATATCAGATTGGAGGAAGAGAATATGGAGGAGGTAAATGTATTCAGATATTTAGGAGTGGACGTATGGAGACAAAGAACTTTGTCCACGGAAGCAAAGAGGGGAATGTATGAGAATATAGTTATACCAACGCTCCTATGTGGGATGTGAAGCATGGGTTGTGAATGTTGCAACAAGGAGAAGGCTGGAGGCAGTGGAGATGTCGTGTCTGAGGTCAATGTGCGGTGTAAATATAATGCCGCGGGTTCGAACCCCACCCGTGGTATGGTTTGTTTGCAATCGTGTCATTACGATTTCGTGGGTCGTGATAATGCAGAGAGTTCGTAGTTTGGAAATTAGGAGGAGGTGCTGGATTACCAAAACTATTATCCAGAGGGCTGAGGAGGAGTTATTGAGGCAGTTCGGACATGTGGAGAGAATGGAAAGAAATAGAATGACTTCAAGAGTGTATAAATCTGTTGGAAATTAGACACATTTGCAACACTTAGGTATCTTTATTGAGGAAACGGTTCTCCACACAGTGGCTTCATCAGTCCATACAAAGGAGAATCGTGAAGAACAGGAGGAGTTTGAGGTGGTCAGTCCCTCAACCTTGAGTCGATGTTGTCAGTCCATCAATCTTGAATAGAATACAGCATATGTGCGATGAGGAATCTTATATACTGTAGACAGACAAGGTTGAGGGACTAACCACCTCAAACTCCTCCTGTTCTTCACGATTCTCCTTTGTATGAACTGATGAAGCCACTGTGTGGCGAAACGTTTCCTCAATAAAGATACCCAAGTGTTGCATATGTGTCTAATTTACCAACTCGTCGGTTCTCTGAACCATTCATTTACGTATAAATCTGAAGAGAAGGGAAGGCGGTGTAGGGGTCGGTCTAGAAAGGTTGGAGGGAGGGGGTAAAGGAGGTTTTGTGTGAGAGGGGCTTGGACATCCAGCAAGCATGCGTGAGCGTGTTAGATAGTAGCGAATGGAGGCAAATGTTTTTTAGGACTTGACGTGCTGTTGGAGTGTGAGCAAGGTAACATTTATGAAGGGATTCAGGGAAACCGGCAGGCTGGACTTGAGTCCTGGAGATGGGAAGTACAGTGTCTGCACTGAAGGAGTGGTGTTAATGCTGCAGTTTTATAACTGTAGTGTAAGCACGCCTCTGGCAAGACAGTGATGAAGTGAATGATGGTGAAAGTTTTTCTTTTTCGGGCCACCCTGCCTTGGTGGGAGACTGCCGATGTGTTAATAAAAAAAAATATAACTATTTGAGATATTTTCAAAATAAAATATCCCTTGAGTTCTCTTTTATTTTACATTGTTATATGGATACACGTTGAGGCAAAGGCGAGAGTTCTTTATATTACGTTTTATACTTTATATTACGTTTTATACTTTATATTACGTTATCTACATTATTTTATGCTATATACATTACATTCATCCGAGACTCTTCAACCTTCTGCCAGCAAACACACGAAATATTACCCGAGCAAATTGTCGTTTTTAAGAGAAAACTTTACCACTTGGAGCAAAATGTGCTAAATTAGACTTGTTGTTATGGCCCTGCAGGCCTGCGGTGCGGGCCGCTACCAGTAACAACCTAGTTGACAAGAATATAATGAGAGACAGTGAGCACATGAGCTGACTACAAGCATGAGGCAGAGTCGAATACATTAGAAATGTCTTGTAAATTTATTTCTTGGCAATTCCTAATCAGAAATTGTAAACGAAGTAGCAAATACTATGAGCTTACGCAGGGAGAGAGGACTTAGGTAGACCTCTGACTGCATGGTCTGACTCTCTGTTGGGGGCCATTGGCATCAGGGCTACGGCACTACGATATTAGTCCTGGACTCCAATGGCCTTTTAAGATAAATAAGACACATGTGCAACACAATGGTGCCTTCAGTTCTGTAACATTTCGCCTACAGAAAAGACTTCTTCAGTTGAATACTATATCTTTATCTCTCCACTGCTTCTAATGTCTCCCATTTTAGTCACCTCTGTATCGGACTGAAGAAGTCTACTGTGTAGGCGAAAAGTTGTGGAAATAAGACACCAAAGTGTTACATGTGTCTTTTTCACCATTTTGTCGGTACTGTATACCACTGTTATACAGTCTTGCTAGATATTAATATCAGGTTGGTTGGCTGTCATAGGAATGATACGAGAATCTCAATATACAGTGGAAAAAAACCAGTGTTACTAGTTCTGTGGGAGCTGCCGTTATTAAAACTATGATTCCAGGACAGTATGGTCCTGGACCATGCGGTCCTTGACTCACGACTACAGTGCACAGAGAGTGCACAGAAAGTCTTCATGACTGTAGCCCAGCTTAAAGCTCATTCTGTTTACCATTGGGGCAAAGTCAATGTTCTGGTTTTCACCATCCTCATGGTGTCTCATCTTCAGTGTTTATTTTGGCAAGCAAATTAATTTATACAGTTTATCTAGATATTATTTTTTTTATTAACACATCGGCCGTCTCCCACCAAGGCAGGGTGACCTGAAAAAAAGAAAAATTTTCACCATCATTCACTCCATCACTGTTTTGCCACAGGCGCGCTTACACTACAGTTATAAAACTGCAACATTAACACCCCCTCTAGAATTTCAGAATAAATTTTAACCCCCTAGAAAAAAAAGTCCACTCTACACGTACCAGTCACGACCATATTTGTCGGCTGGTGACACAAGGCAGCCTCACCACTGACTTCAAAATTTCGCGTGACATATTTCACCAGGAAGCGCTAAACCCGTAAGGGCCATACACCGCCTTGGGAATGGGGGAAGCAGTCAGGGTTTGACCCGAGGAAGAGGAGAGCAGCTCCAGTTCCATAGATCAAGAGCAACTTTAGCAGCCTCAGGGCACTTCTCCTGAAGAGTTAACGTCGTGAATCCCAGCTGTAACTTCCGGCAGGTCTCGTTATTCAGCTCGTGTAGTCTAACAGGTCTTTATAAATTAAGATTCTTTTTTTTTAAAGATAAAGCTTCTAAAGTATGTGAAGTGCTGAGATAAAGCTAATTAGCTTCTTAACACATTAGTTCTGGAGTGATGCTAAATATTTACTCCTCACATGGCTTACTTTGAGATTATGTCTGAAAATTTACCTTATAAACGAAAGCCATCTGGCCATCTTATATATACAGTATATATCATATATATATATATATATATATATATATATATATATATATATATATATATATATATATATATATATATATATATATATATATATATATATATATATATATATGCAAGACAACCACGCGCTTTCGTGACTACTCACATTATCAAAGAACTATAAAAGGAAACATGACAAGAAGGCTTATAAAGGGGCAGAATACACCTCACAGTCACATCACACTAACAAAGACTACACCTCACAGTAGCGTAACAACGCATATATATATATATATATATATATATATATATATATATATATATATATATATATATATATATATATATATATATATATTATATTTTTTTTTTTTTTTTTTTTTTTTTACATATAAATGCTTTATTAATAGACAGAATACATTTATATAACACACAAACATGAACATGAATACAATGGTACAATATGTCAAAGATTATGAATCTCCTCCAGCTCCTCCGAAGCCGGACGCGAGCCGAGTATGCAGCATGCGTTTCCCTCTGGATGGCCACGCTGAGACGCTGGAACATGAACGTGGCTGCCCTTGGGTCCCTAGTGGTGTCGATGAGTCTGGAACCCAGCTCTTTAAGGAAACGTGTTGCATTTTTTCCCCACGCTCCCAAGGTCTCCGATCCCACTGGGACAAATTTATACTGTTGGCTTATGTCCCTGTACTTGCCGATCTTGTACTCCTCTCTGTGGTCAGCAGCTCCTCCCTGTCGCCCAACACTGTGATGGATGTAGGTGTCAGCCAGTGTCGACACGCAGGTATAATCCCATGCTAAGAGCTTGCCATTCTTCCAAGGATAGATGGTGATCCCGTCGGGGCGGTTTGCTGGGTTGTGGGCATTGTTGGCTGCTAGTGATCGAGGCTCTCTCTCGGCTGGGCATCCAGCTGTAGCGAGGGTTCTCTTTATGATGTCGTTGACCTCATTGTGTCTTGCATGCCAACCCTTGGTTTTAGAACAGTTAAGACCATGTAGACCATATTGGTCGGCTTGCGCATCGCCGCAAATACACGTATATTCCGTGTGAATGGGGGCAGCAAGGCGCAGATCCACTGCAATACGAAGGGTCTTAGGGTCCAGGCGTGTTCCCATGGCCGAAATGGGAACTGTTTGGAGGAAGTCCCCAGAGTGAGGTGCACTCACGGCTAGGAGACGGGCAGTCTCCCTGTCTGATGTTACGGCCCTGAGCATATTGGCAAGTATCTTTTCAACAATGGGGCTGTCCCAGCTTGACTGTTTGTAGGCCTGTTCTTCACTAGGTTTTGGTGTTGGAGCAGCAAGAGTCTCCCATTCAGTGATGGCACTGGTGTAGCTAGGGTCCTGTATTCCTGCTGAATCACTGATTATAACATTGCATCTCTGATACATCTTTAATAGATTTTCAGAATTTTGCTACTTTCGGAGCCCATCCTTCATCAAAGCTTCTCTGGTGCTTGGCTGGTCAACTAGGCTGTTGCTGCTGTCGGCCCGCTATCCCATATATCCGTCACAGTCTGGCTGATCCGGCACTTGGCGGTGGATATAATATACTTTCCTCTTAAAGACATCTACACTTTTTCCAGCAGTGTTTCTGATATCTTCTGGCAAGATGTTTAGAAGTTTGGGGCCTCGTATGTTGATACACTCGTATGTTGATACACTGTTCTCTTATTGTCTCCACGGGCCCCATGCCCTTCAATGGGTTTATTCAATACATTCTCTTATATCTCTGGCAGTGTGTATATTTGGAGCCAGACCCTCAAATACTTTCCACTTATATCATGTATCTCTCCCTCCTCCGCTGCAGCGAGTACATATTTATATATTTGATGGATTACTAGCAATTTATATGCTTTATTGGCTCTATGTGGGCCATAAATGATCTTTGAGTCTGTTCCAGCTCTGATATTTTTCCTCTCCTGAATGGAGCCGTCAACACTGAACAGTACTCCAAGCGAGAAAACACAAGCGATATGAAAAGTGTCACCGTTCGCAATATTCCCCTTGACTTGAAAGTTCTCATTATCCACCCCGTTATTTCGCTGACCATCTTGACATTTGCCTTACTGTGTTCTTTGACACAAGATCACTTGACATTAATGCACCCAGATCCTTCACACATTCCTTTCGTTCTGTTTGGTGTTCCTTTTGTGTTTTATATACAGTGTTCCTTTTGTGTTTTATATACAGTGTTCCTTTTGTGTTTTATATACAGTGTTCCTTTTGACTTCTTTCAAATCTAAGCAGTAGAAACTTGTCCCCATTGAAAGACGTGTTATTTTTCACTGCCCTCTGAAAGAATGCTTATATCTTCTTGCAATTTTACCAAAATATTAAAAATAATGATAATGATGATAATAGTAGTAGTAACAACAACAACAACAACAACAATAATAATAATAATAATAATAATAATAATAATAATAATAATAATAATAATAATTAATAATAATAGAAATAATAATAATAATAGAAATAATAATAATAATAGAAATAAAAATAATAGTAATAATAATAATAATAATAATAATAATAATAATAATAATAATAATAATAATAGAAATAATAATAATAATAGAAATAGTAATAATAATAATAATAATAATAATAATAATAATAATAATAATAATAATAATAATAATAATAATAATAATAATAATAATAATAATAATAATAATAATAATAATAATAATAATAATAATAATAATGTTAATCCTTATTCTACGTCCTCTCTCTCTCTCTCTCTCTGCTTCTGTGTCCCTAATGTTGGCTCCTGTGAGCTTGCGTTTCTGGCTGCCTGCAGCCAAGCACTTCCTGGGAGATGTACGCAGCGTTGGCGTCAGCTTGATGATGCTTCTCAGCCATATGTCTGAAGTTACGAGGACGGTCTGCACGCCAGTCCCAGGGTGAAGGCAGGGATGTCTGAGGACGGTGGAAGGGACGTCTGAGGATGGTGGGAAGGACGTATCTGGAGAGGGGGAGGGAGGTCTCAGGGTAGGGAGAGGGACGTATGGCTGCCCTAGGCAGGTGCTAATGTAACAAGGATATGAAAGGGAAGGGGGTGGAGTATTCCGGGAATATCTTACTGACAAGGGGTGATTAGGGGATAAGGGAATTATTTTCAGGGGTATCTTAGTAACATGAAAATAAAAATGATAGTGATGTTTGCTAGGAACGTCTTTGAAATAAAGGGCACAAGGGAAAAGAATGTCTTGAAGTCAAAGGGAGGAGGTGAAAAGGCTTTGGGATGATTCTCAGTGAATCTTGGCCACATGGGAAGCAAAGTGCCTTCGAGTCACTGGGATTCTGCAACCACTCTCCAGGCGGGTGCCAGACGACGTATATTTGAGGACCACAGGGCCAGAGACAATGAGTGGGTGCTTGTGACACTGTGGCTGCATCAGATATAGCGTAGCTTGGGATTAGAAGGGATGCCAGATTGAGGTGGGATGCCAGACTGAGGGAGTAGGGTGCCATGGTTAGAGAGTGAGATGCAACACTGAGTAGGGTGCCATATATTTTATATGCGGAATTAAAACTGTGTGTGTGTACTCACCTAGTTGTGTGTGTGTGTGTGTGTGTGTGTGTGTGTGTGTGTGTGTGTGTGTGTGTGTGTGTGTGTGTGTGCTCAAGTAATTTAAATCAAATATCAGCCACCAGACAGAAAGACAAGTCATTTCCATGATGAGGGTTTTCCAATGGCATTAGTAAAGACTTTCGACTTTATGGCGAAGTGTGCACTCTCACTGCCTTCTTTCTGGAGGATGACCTTTGCCTGACTCAGAGTTGAGCTGAAGCAACGAAAATGGAAGGAAGGGAAGGGAAAGATGAAAGGGATATAATAATAATAATAATAATAATAATAATAATAATTATTATTATTATTATTATTATAATGATAATAATAATGATAATAATAATAGTGATAATAATGATCATGATAATAATAATAATAATAATAATAATAATAATAGTGTTGGTACGGAGAACTATTAATACAAACTTTGTCTCGTCTTAATGGCTCTGTAGCAGCGTGGCACCCTGGTTGTGTGGCACCCTGGTTGTGTGGCACCCTGGTTGTGTGGCACCCTGGTTGTGTAGCACCCTAGTTGCGTGACACCCTAGTTGTGCGGCACCCTGGTTGCGCGGCACCCTGGTTGTGTGGCACCCTGGTTGTGTGGCACCCTGGTTGTCCGGCACCTTGATTGTGTAGCACCCTGATTGTGTAGCACCCTGATTGTGTGGCACACTGGTTGTGTGGCACCCTGATTGTGTAGCACCCTGACTGTCTTTTTCTACTTTCTCTTCTTCCTCTTCTCCTTCTATTTTTTTCTTGTTCTTGTTTGTCTTCTTATTCTTCCATTTCTTCTCCTCCAACTCCTCTTTCTTCTTCTTCTTCTTCTTCTTCTTCTTCTTCTTCTTCTTCTTCTTCTTCTTCTTCTTCTTCTCTCTTCTTCTTCTTCTTCTTCTTCTTCTTCTTCTTCTTCTTCTTCTTCTTCTTCTTCTTCTTCTTCTTCTTCTTCTTCTTCTTCTTCTTCTTCTTCTTCTTCTTCTTCTTCTTCTTCTTCTTCTTCTTCTCTTCTTCTTCTTCTTCTTCTCTTCCTTTTTCTTCTTCTTCTTCTTCTTCTTCTTCTTCTTCTTCTTCTTCTTCTTCTTCTTCTTCTTCTTGTCCTACGACTCTTTCTCCCGTTCCCGTTCTTCCTTCCACTGCTTCCTAATCCTCTTCTTTCTCTCCCTTGCTCTATGTTTGTATTTCCTCTTAATGGATCATTATTTTCAACCTATGAGAGGGAGATAAGAGGCAAGAGTACTGAAGGTTAGGCCATAAAGAAACACCTAATCCCAGCTTATTAAAGATTAGGGTTCGTAAATGGCCTCTATGGTCGATTCCATTAAAGCCTTGAGCCTGTGTATTGATTCTGGCACCCTCGGGGCCATGAACCATGAACCGACGCCCCGGTAATTGTCTTCCTGAGGGCGCTGAGCCATTTACCGATGCCCCGAGGGACTGATTACATCAAACTGTTGTACGTGTGTCTTACTCATCCACCCGTCCGTATCATATACCATAATTAAAATGATGCATTTACCCTTGCCCCGTTAAATGTCACCTTGGGATGCGTTGACCCAATGCCCAGGTTAATGTCCGTGGCGTGCGCTGAGTGCAAAGGCAGCTTGCCTCAGCCCTCGGTCAAGGGGTATTCGACACATGGCCTACACTGCCCCACTTCTGAGTCTCAATTTTATATGCTATATAGACAGGGACCATCATCCTTTGATGGTGGCACCAGAATCTCAGAGAAAGTGGCGTCTGTCGAAGACAGTTAACCTTCAGTATGATGTCCAGAGATGACAGTCTCAGCTGCTCTCACCTTCAAGGGTCACAGTCATGTTGTTCTTGCTACAGCAAGGTAAGTAACAGGCTGGATAACTAGAACTTTATAGACAAGGAATACCGAGGCAATGATAATACTCTCTTTGTAACTTATTTTCTCCTCGTTGCTGTATACTAACAGCTCTCTTTAAGGCTGAAGGAGATAGATAATATTAAGGGAACTTTCATCCCAGACAGCTGGAAGCACGGTAAAGCAACGCTCTCTAGCGATGAGTCAACCATCTTAGACCTGGTCTGGTTAACTTAGCTGCTGGGGTCTTGTGATGTTTCAGAGGAAGGGGGGAGGGGATGACCTTGTTTATGGGGACCCAGGACTTCACCAGTTCCTTTCGTGCTGACAGGTACTGAACACAACCACCACAACCACTATCACCCCAGCCACCATACCAAGAACCACAACTACTGTCGTCCCCACCACTATACTAACGCACCATCACCACCACACTGATATTCCTCAAGTCTCCCCTCACCCATTCATTTGACTCAAGTCCTCTTCACCCATTCACTCTCCTCAATTTCTCCTAGACAATTCATTCCCCAATTTCCCCTCCCCAGTCTCCTTTCATTCTCCCAGTCCCCTCTCCATTCTCCACAGTTCCCTTCATTCTCCCCAGTCCTCTTTCATTCTCCCCACTTCCCCTTCATTCTCACCAGTTCCCCTTCATTCTCCAAAGTTCCCCTTCATTCTCCCAAGTCCCTCTTCATTCTCCCTAGTTCCCCTTCATTCTCACCAGTTCCCCTTCATTCTCCAACGTTCCCCTTCATTCTCCCAAGTCCCTCTTCATTCTCCCCAGTTCCCCTTCATTCTCCAAAGTTCCCCTTCATTCTCCCAAGTCCCTCTTCATTCTCCCCAGTTCCCCTTTATTTTCCCCAGTCCCTCTTCATTCTCCCCAGTTACCCTTCATTCTCCACAGTCCCTCTTCATTCTCCAAAGTTCCCCTTCATTCTCCCCAGTCCCCATTCATTCTCCCCAGTTCCCTTCATTCTCCCCAGCCCCTCTTCATTCCCCCCAGTTCCCCTTCATTCTCCCCAGTTCCCCTTCATTCTCAACAGTTCCCCTTCATTCTCCCCAGTCCCTCTTCATTCTCCCCAGTTCCCCTTCATTCTCCCCAGTTCCCCTTCATTCTCCCCAGTCCCCTTCATTCTCCCCAGTCCCTCTTCATTCTCCCCAGTCCCTCTTCATTCTCCCCAGTCCCTCTTCATTCTCCCCAGTTCCCCTTCATTCTCCCCAGTCCCTCTTCATTCTCCCCAGTCCCTCTTCATTCTCCCCAGTCCACCTTCATTCTCCCAGTCCCCTTCATTCTCCCCAGTCCCCCTTCATTCTCCCCAGTCCCTCTTCATTATCCCAGTCCCTCTTCGTTCTCCCCAGTTCCTCTTCGTTCTCCCCAGTTCCTCTTCGTTCTCCCCAGTTCCTCTTCTTTCTCCCCAGTCCCTCTTCGTTCTCCCCAGTTCCTCTTCTTTCTCCCCAGTCCCTCTTCGTTCTCCCCAGTTCCTCTTCTTTCTCCCCAGTCCCTCTTCGTTCTCCCCAGTTCCTCTTCGTTCTCCCCAGTTCCTCTTCATTCTCCCCAGTCCCTCTTCGTTCTCCCCAGTCCCCCTTCATTCTCCCCAGTTCCCCACGAGTGAACATCGCACTGACATCCAGCAAACCAAAAAAAAATTGAAATGAAAACGGAAAAACACAGGAACAAATCCCTTTTCACTGGAGACAACGAGTAGAGTGCCCTCTCTGACACCCCTCTTCTCCCCTCTCATCCCTTTTTAAAATAATCCATAGTATCCATATTGATCTATGGGATCCATATTGATCCATGGGATCCATATTGATCCATGGGATCCATATTGATCCATGAGATCCATATTGCCGTTGGAAAAGTGTAATTACGAAAACGATTTTTCTCTATGTCATGAAGAGGTGTGTGTGTGTGTGTGTGTGTGTGTGTGTGTGTGTGTGTGTGTGTGTGTGTGTGTACTCACCTAGTTGTGGTTGCAGGGGTCGAGTCATAGCTCCTGGCCCCGCCAGCATATGTGTATATATGTGTGTGTATGTTTGTGTGTTAGTTACCATTTTGTTCTAGGCACATGTCGATTAGACACTAGGCCTGTTGTATGTGTGTGTGTGTGTGTGTAAGGAAACATTTCGAAATGTTTCCGCCCCGCCGGGAATTGTGTACGGTTCATATTTATAACGGCTACACCATAGCTGTTCACGTGATCATCAACCTCTGACCATGTGATCTTGCATTAGCCAATCATAGGCCTCCCCTTTTGAACGCAAGGAGTGCCCGCTCACCAGTGGGTCAGTTCCACTCAGTTAGGCAGTGCAGCCGGACGGCTAGGCCTAGGCTCTCAGCTCCCGTATATCTAACGGTCCATTAAACGCTACCAAAACCAAGCTCATCTTTAATATATATATATTACCAAATCTACAAAAGAACCCCCATAACACAATTGAACCCGGGCCCTCCGTGCCTGAAGCAAGAGCTTTAGCCACGCTGTGTCCACCTAGGGAGTGCCCTGTTTTTGTGTGTGTGTGTGTGTGTGTTTGTGTGTGTGTGTGTGTTTGTGAGTATGTGTACTCACCTAGTTGTGGTTGCAGGGGTCGATTCATAGCTGCTCTACTGGGTCACTCTCCCCTCACCAAGAGCTTTATCATACCTCTTCTTAAAGCTATGTATGGAACCTGCCTCCACTACATCACTTCCCAAACTATTCCACTTCCCGACCACTCTGTGACTGAAGAAATACTTCCTAACATCCCTGTGATTCATCTGAGTCTTCAACTTCCAACTGTGTCCCCTTGTTGCTGTGTCCCATCTCTGGAACATCCTGTGTGTGTGCGTGTGTGTATGTGTGTGTTGTGTGTGTATATGTGTGTGTGTGTGTGTTGTGTGTGTGTGTGTGTGTTGTGTGTGTGTGTGTGTGTGTGTGTGTGTGTGTGTGTGTATGTGTATGTGTGTTGTGTGTGTGTGTGTGTGTGTGTGTGTGTGTGTTGTGTGTGTGTATATGTGTGTGTGTGTGTGTGTGTGTGTATGTGTGTGTGTGTTGTGTGTGTATATGTGTGTGTGTGTGTGTGTTGTGTGTGTGTATATATGTGTGTGTGTGTTGTGTGTGTGTGTGTGTGTGTGTGTATGTGTGTGTGCATAGATGCAAAAAATGAAAACAATAATCGGGAGAAGGGAAGGAACAATGGTAATAAACAAGGTGTGAGGCTACTTAAGAAAGGGAGAAATAATAGGGGAGAGAGAGAGGAGAACAAGGAAGGAAGGAAGGAAAGGAATAACGAAAGCAAAGGAGAAAATAAGGAAGCTTAGAAGAAAGCAGATAGGGAGGAAGCAAAGGGAGGGAAAATAATGGAAGGGAAAATGAGAGGATTGAAGGACAGAGAGGGTTGAATGGAGAGAATATACGCAAAAAATAGAAGGAAGAAATATGAGGACGAGGGAGAGAATAAGAAAAGGATAGGGAAGGATAGATCAAGGAGGTCAGGAGAAAGATTACTTTCTTATGTCACTGTAAAGGAGGCTAGTCTGACAGTGTCTTCCAGCGCTGAGAATGTTTTCCAGCGCTGAGAGTGTCATCCAGCGCTGAGAGCATCTTCCAGCGCTGAGAGCCTCCCAGCTCTGAGAGTCACTGGGAAGAATACAGGAGGACACTGATGCCATTAGGTCAAAGCAATGAGAGAGTTCCGTGTAACTGGGGAGAAGAGGCTGTGTGGTGCACTGTGTGGTGCACTGTGTGTGATGCACTGTGTGGTGCACTGTGTGTGATGCACTGTGTGGTGCACTGTGTGTGATGCACTGTGTGATGCACTGTGTGTGATGCACTGTGTGTGATGCACTGTGTGGAGCACTGTGTGTGATGCACTGTGTGGTGCACTGTGTGTGATGCACTGTGTGTGATGCACTGTGTGTGGTGCACTGTGTGTGGTGCACTGTGTGGTACACTGTATGGTGCACTGTGTGTGGTGCACTGTGTAGTGCACTGTGTGTGGTGCACTGTGTGATGCACTGTGTGGTGCACTGTGTGGTACACTGTGTGGTGCACTGTGTGTGGTGCACTGTGTGTGGTGCACTGTGTGATGCACTGTGTGGTGCACTGTGTGGTACACTGTGTGGTGCACTGTGTGTGGTGCACTGTGTGATGCACTGTGTGGTGCACTGTGTGGTACACTGTGTGGTGCACTGTGTGTGGTGCACTGTGTGATGCACTGTGTGGTGCACTGTGTGGTACACTGTGTGGTGCACTGTGTGTGGTGCACTGTGTGTGGTGCACTGTGTGTGATGCACTGTGTGTGGTCCACTGTGTGTGGTGCACTGTGTGGTGCACTGTGTGTGGTGCACTGTGTGGTGCACTGTGTGTGGTGCACTGTGTGGTGCACTGTGTGTGGTGCACTGTGTGGTGCACTGTGTGGTGCACTATGTGTGGTGCACTGTGTGTGGTTCACTGTGTGTGGTGCACTGTCTTGTGCAATGTGTGTGATGCACTGTGTGGTGCAATGTGTGGTGCACTTTGTGTGGTGCACTGTGTGGTACACTGTGTGGTGCACTGTGTGTGGTGCACTGTGGTACACTGTGTGGTGCACTTTGTGTGGTGCACTGTGTGGTGCACTGTGTGGTACACTGTGTGGTGCACTGTGTGTGGTGCACTGTGTGTGGTGCACTGTGTGTGGTGCACTGTGTGGTGCACTGGTCCAATAATAATAATAATAATAACAATAACAATAATAATAATAATAATAATAATAATAATAATAATAATAATAATAATAATAATAATAATAATAACAATAACAATAATAACAATAATAATAACAATAATAATAATAATAATAATAATAATAATAATAATAAATATAATAATAATAATAATAATAATAATAATAATAATAATAATAATAATAATAATAATAATAATAATAATAATAATAATAATAATAATAATAATAAATGACATACCACTATACAGAGCATTTCGGGCAAATTAGGTCAGTTTTTGTCCCCAGGATGCGACTCACACCAGTCGACTAACACCCAGGTATCTAATTTTACTGCTAGGTGAACATGGACAGCAGGTGTCCTAAGGAAACACCTTCTAATGTTCCCACCCGTACCGGGGATCGAACCACGGACTTCAATGTGTGAGATGAGTGCTCTAGCAATCGTTGTGTACAAGGGTATGCTGTTCCATCTAGTTTTTAATTTTAACTTTTCAGTGCCCTTTCAAAGAGTTTTATGATGTGTGATGTTAGGCCCACTGGCCTGTCACTCTTCACCATCCCTCTACAACCTGCTTGATCTACGCCTTGTTGGCTGATCTAGATGATCTAGCATTTGGCTGAGGTAGTGATCCAATTTCCTCTTTCCCATCCTTACAATTCCTCCACCAATTTTTTTGGTATCTTGCTGGTTAAAGAGTATTGTGAATTTTAAAAGTTTTCCTCACTGCCTGGCGATACCAGGTTTAAAGGCTTTTATAAACGCGGTTATATTGCGAACATGACGCTGCTGGCTGGTGATATCTAAGCGTCTGTGTGAGTGTGAGGAATTTGTCACTCTCACGGAAGCTGTCTTGGAAAAACTGTGAATAAACTCAGCTACCTTGTCATCATTTAGTGTTTTACCCTGTTCGTGGTGTCATCTGCTCTTGTCTGCTTAACATTGCAGTGGACGTGTTGTCTGTACTTGTCTGCTCAACACAGGAGAGGACTGCGTGATAACTTCAATACTGAATTGTCTAGGGCACAAGCAGACAAACAGTGAATCAAGGACATAAACAGAGTCAGCCTCGTACTTAACGGAGTCCCGTCGGAAAGCAGGAACGGAAGTAGCTTGTCTAACGACCCCTTGAAGACAGGAACGAGTATAGCTGATCTAACGCTTACAACAGAGAGTTCACAGGCCTCAACACTGTGAGAACAGCAGGTTGTGTTTACAACATCCCAAGCAGCGGCTGTGATAGCTGCTGTGTTGGAGAGACCGTCCACGGCCTACAAACACGCCAACGAAAACACGAACATGCGAACAGAACCAATAACAACAGGTCCTCCGTGGTCCTCCTAACCAAAAACACCTGTGTAGTCGACCAGAGTCTTCATAGACGAACGATGACTAAGCCAGAGGGAGATGCCGCGAAGCAGCCACTTCAACCTCGCCAACACTCATGTCTACCTCTGCCCTTGAGGCTGAAGAGCTCTTGATCTAAGGAATGAGAGCTATTCTTCTCTTTCCTAGGATCAAAACTGAATATATTACCTTGTTAAAACATTTTAATTTCCCTACGAATATAGCGCTTCCCCTGGATACAAATGTGAATAATAATAATCATAACAATAATTAGAAAAGATAATAATAATAATAATAATAATAATGATAATAATAATAATAATAATAATAATAATAATAATAAAAGGGAGCAAGACTATAGTGCTCACTTGATCGTATCTGAGCTCCTCTGCAAAGACAGTGATTATGTATGAGTGTGGTGAAAGTGTTGAATGATGATGAAAGTTTTTTCTTTTTGGGGATTTTCTTTCTTTTTGGGTCACCCTGCCTCGGTGGGAGACGGCCGACTTGTTGAAAAAAAAAAAAAAAAAAAAAATATATATATATATATATATATATATATATATATATATATATATATACACGTATATAAAAGTTTAAGAGCGGAAAAACAAGGATAAAGGAGAAGGATCAAGAATCACGTGGCTTGATTGCTGTTCTGAGAACGATACGAGTTAGCCGGACTCAGGAGGAAGGGGATAAGAAAGCAGAGGAGGAGGAAGAAGCAGGAGGAAAAGAAGGAGAAGAAAGAGGAGTAGGAAGCAGAGAAAAAGTGGTATTTGAGAGGGTCATTATGGAGTGAATCTGCTGTGTTTCAAGAAATTTGCTGTGCTGAAAGGGTATTCTCATCTTATATTCATGAATATCCACGGAGGATATCCAGAGGGATATCCAGAGGGATATCCAGGGGATATCCAGAGGATATCCAGAGGGATATCCAGAGGGATATCCAGAGGGATATCCAGAGGGATATCCAGAGGGATATCCAGAGGGATATCCAGGGGGACTGCTAAAGTAGACTTGGATAAAGAAAGGTCTAACGTTACCCACACGGATTTGTTTCTTGTTTGTAATATTTAATAATAACATTACCAGAAGGAGGAAGAAGAAGAGGAGGAGGAGAAGGTGAAAGGGACATATAAACGAATGAGGTAAAGAAATATGAGTTTACCTGGAGTCGCTTCCTGGAATTATGAATTAGGGAGGAGAGACAAGCAAGGAGAGGGAGGGATAGCAGTTTACCTGCTACCAGTTTCAGTGGCGTTTTTATATCCTCGAATCCCGGCCTTTGGCCAGGCTTCCTTTTCGATCATCTGTTCAACCAGGTTGTGGCTATTAGCGGCACACATAGCCATCACAGCCTAGTTGAACCGGCATTTGGGGGAGGTAGTGATCTAATATCCTCTTGATGGTTTTTACAAGTGTTCCTGAAGTATTACATATATTATAGATATTACAGATATTACAAATATTACAGATATCTGCTGGTAGCAGGCTGACGTGTCTTGGACCATGGATGTTGACACAGTGTTTGTTCTCTTACTATGCAGGTACAACCAGGCTGTTGTTGCCAGGAACTGTGAGGAGGCTAAAGAGTTTTGTACAATAGCAGCAGGACCTCCTGATTCACTGTCAGCAACAGGACCTCCTGATTCACTGTCAGCACCAGGATCCCCCCTGATTCACTGTCAGCAGCAGGACCACCCTGATTCACTGTCAGCAGCAGGACCACCCTGATTCACTGTCAGCACCAGGATCCCCATGATTCACTGTCAGCAGCAGGATCCCCCTTGATTCACTGTCAGCAACAGGACCACCCTGATTCACTGTCAGCAACAGGACCTCCTGATTCACTTTCAGCAGCAGGACCTCCTGATTCACTGTCAGCAACAGGACCACCCTGATTCACTGTCAGCAACAGGACCTCCTGATTCACTGTCAGCAGCAGGACCACCCTGATTCACTGTCAGCAGCAGGACCACCCTGATTCACTGTCAGCAGCAGGACCACCCTGATTCACTGTCAGTGGCAGGATCCTTCACTGATTCACTGTCAGCAGCAGGATCCTCCACTGATTCACTGTCAGCAGCAGGACCACCCTGATTCACTGTCAGCAGCAGGACCACCCTGATTCACTGTCAGCAGCAGGACCACCCTGATTCACAGTCAGTAGCAGGATCCTCCACTGATTCACTGTCAGCAGCAGGACCACCCTGATTCACTGTCAGCAGCAGGACCACCCTGATTCACTGTCAGCAGCAGGACCACCCTGATTCACTGTCAGCAGCAGCGCCACCACCCCCTCAATATCTGCTGAGAAGAACTATCTATTTCTATTTAGATTAATAAGAGCTATCGTATATTATCTAGGAATATGAATCAAGGACAGAAAAGCAGAAGGTTCTCTTAATGTGTTTTAAGGTGATAGTCTTACGACTATCTTCAAGACAATGAACAGAACACGTTTGGAAACAAAAATGTATTTAGAAAACTGACACTGTTAAGGATGAGATAAAATCTAAGAGATGAGAGATATAAAGTTGAAGAAATGTTGAGAAATATTTGGAAAAACAGGAAACTTGTAAATGAATGGTATCGGAGTATAGAGGATTCAACAGTACTGTATGGATGTGAGGCATGGTCTTTGAATGTTGCAGCGAGGAGGAGACTGGAGGCAGTGTGAGTGTGATACGTGATCCTTGTTGCAGCGAGGAGGAGACTGGAGGCAGTGTGTGATACGTGATCCTTGTTGCAGCGAGGAGGAGACTGGGGGCAGTGTGTGATACGTGATCCTTGTTGCAGCGAGGAAGAGACTGGAGGCAGTGTGTGATACGTGATCCTTGTTGCAGCGAGGAGGAGACTGGAGGCAGTGTGTGATACGTGATCCTTGTTGCAGCGAGGAGGAGACTGGAGGCAGTGTGTGATACGTGATCCTTGTTGCAGCGAGGAAGAGACTGGAGGCAGTGTGTGATACGTGATCCTTGTTGCAGCGAGGAAGAGACTGGAGGCAGTGTGTGATACGTGATCCTTGTTGCAGCGAGGAAAAGACTGGAGGCAGTGTGTGATACGTGATTCTTGTTGCAGCGAGGAGGAGACTGGAGGCAGTGTGTGATACGTGATCCTTGTTGCAGCGAGGAGGAGACTGGAGGCAGTGTGTGATACGTGATCCTTGTTGCAGCGAGGAGGAGACTGGGGGCAGTGTGTGATACGTGATCCTTGTTGCAGCGAGGAAGAGACTGGAGGCAGTGTGTGATACGTGATCCTTGTTGCAGCGAGTAAGAGACTGGAGGCAGTGACGTTGACCGTGTTTTCATTTCAGATTCACCCTGACTCGTATACAAGAACCTGAAAACCCGAGAACCCGAGAACCTGAACACAGTAATAACAGGAAACTGAAAGGATTCTACAGAAATTAGATTGGAAAAAAAACAACGATGTGTTACGACTCATCTTTACGGAGGTTAATTGACGAGAGAAGTTGATCAGAGTGAAGTGAGTTACGATCGTTAATGTGGAGCAGCGTCACCTTTGACCTATCACGAGGCTTCCAAACAACAGCCTCTCGCTATAAGCACAAACATTCTCGCTAAGTTTAGCAACAACAACAACGCCAAGACTGCGCTGCCTGGCACTTGTACGTCACCCAGGCCACCACATACATACATGCACACGTACCTACATCCATCCATCCATACATCCATCCATCCATCCATCCATCCATCCATCCATCCATCCATCCATACATACATACATACATACATACATACATACATACATACATACATACATACATACATACATACATACATACATACATACATACATACATACATACATTACATTCATCATACATACATACATACATACATACATACATACATACATACATACATACATACATACATGCATTCATACATACATACATACATACATACATACATACATACATACATACATACATACATACATACATACATACATACATACATACATACATACATACATACAAACATTCATTCAATCATCCATCCATACATACATGCATACATTTGCATGTACACATATATGTTTATATATGGTCATATATAAATGCCTCCCTTGATATAAAGTCATACAAACATACAAGTATGATATATATGTGCGGATAGATTTTACGGTGAAGATAGACACAAACTTTTGTATGGAGGTTAATGTCTTGTGAAGTTCCGTCTGCTACACTCTCTGCTTCACTCTCTGCTACACTCTCTGCTACACTCTCTATTGCACTCTCTGCTACACTCTCTGCTTCACTCTCTGCTACACTCTCTGCTACACTCTCTATTGCACTCTCTGCTACACTCTCTGCTGCACTCTCTGCTATACTCTATGCTACACTCTCTGCTACACTCTCTACTGCACTCTCTGCTACACTCTCTGCTGTAATCTCTGTTACACTCTCTGCTACACTCTCTACTATATTCTATGCTACACACTCTGCTGCACTCTCTACTATATTCTATGCTACACACTCTGCTGCACTCTCTACTATATTCTATGCTACACTCTATGCTACACACTCTGCTGTACTCTCTACTATATTCTATGCTACACACTCTGCTGCACTCTCTACTATATTCTATGCTACACTCTCTGCTACACTCTCTGCTGCACTCTCTGCTGCACTCTCTACTATATTCTATGCTACACACTCTGCTGCACTCTCTACTATATTCTATGCTACACTCTCTGCTACACTCTCTGCTGCACTCTCTGCTGCACTCT
Source organism: Cherax destructor (assembly GCA_009830355.1). Lineage (NCBI taxonomy): Eukaryota > Metazoa > Arthropoda > Malacostraca > Decapoda > Parastacidae > Cherax > Cherax destructor. The sequence goes on from WNWK01015631.1 coordinate 31,629, forward strand.
CTACTATATTCTATGCTACACACTCTGCTGCACTCTCTACTATATTCTATGATACACTCTCTGCTACACTCTCTGCTGCACTCTGTGCACTCTCTCTGCACTCTGCTGACTCTCTACTATATTCTATGCTACACTCTCTGCTGCACTCTCTGCTGCACTCTCTACTATATTCTATGATACACTCTCTGCTACACTCTCTGCTGCACTCTGCTGCACTCTCTGCTGCACTCTGCTGCACTCTCTGCTGCACTCTGCTGCACTCTGCTTCACTCTCTGCTGCACTCTCTGCTATACTGTATGCTGCACTCTATGCAGGGGAAAGTGAGGCAGGTGGTTAGGGAAAGAATCAGGTGGCGGGGGAGAGTGAAGCAGCTGGTGTTGTCATGCCTCCTTTATTCAGTGCATCGCATCGATTCTCCCTGCGGCTGCGGCTGCGGCTGCGGCTGGCTGCGGCTGCGGCCTGATCCATGGTATGAGAAATTTGTGTACATACTTCGCTTACAGTCTTTCTTCCCAAGGCCTTTTTAATATGCTAATTTTCTCCTCATTATATAGTCTATGTGTACTCACCTAGTTTACTCACCTAGTGGTACTCACCTAGTAATACTCACCTAGTTTACTCACCTAGTGGTACTCACGTATCTTATTACAAGATTACGGGACTGATCACCTCTAAACTTCCATTAGCCCCAGAACTGTAATTCACTTTCGTGTTCGATTAAAGGAGCAGTCTCCCACTGAGGCAGTATAACCAGAAAAGAGGAAACACTTTCATCATCACTCTCTCCATCACCGTCTTGCTAAATGGTCCTCCGAAATGCAGCATCCTCACCCTCCTTCAGAAGGCAGTCACTGTATTTCCTACCTCCAGAACTCAAGTCCGGCTAACTGGTTTCACTGAATCCTTACATAAATATTTTCTTGCTCACACTCCAACAGAAAGTCTAGTCATAAGAAAACATTTGCCTCTACTCACTCTTATCTAATACGCTCATACACGCCTGTTGGATGTCCAACCCCCTTGCATACAAAATCTCCTTTACCCCCTCCCTCCAACCTTTCCTAGGACGACCCGTTCTCCGTCTCCCTCCATTACGGATTTATACACCCTCCAAATCATCCTATTTTGCTCCATCATCTCTAAATTTTCAAACTACCTCAACAACCCTTCGTCAGCCATCTGGATAATACTTTTAGCAACCCTGCACCTCCTTCTAATCTCCAAGCTACTAATTCTCTGTATAATATTCACACCACACACATTGCCCTCGAACACGACATACCTACTGTCTCCAGCCTCCCCATCACTGCAACATTCACAATCCATACTTCACACTCACATTGGATTGATGATGCCATTATATTCTGATACATTCCCCTTTTTGCCAAGCCAGTTAAAGGACATTGTAGAAAGATACTTAGCTTAAGTGACGGCTCAACGTACCCGCAGCCATCCCCGGGTCGTTCCTTCGAGGAGCCGTATATGCTTCAGCCCTTGGCTGTGGGAATTCAAGTGATGAGTAAATAATTGCCCCAGAGGAGCGTATATTTCAGCATTTCACTTTAGTAAATTAATGCTGAATGAGACACTTACTTGTTTGGGCTCAACGGCCCGTGGATAATGGGGTACATTGGTAAATCAAGACACGATACGCCCTAACTATCTGCTGCAGCCGACCTAAATAAGTGCGTAACTGACTAGATTTACCTGGGTATTTATATCTGACCCGCACGTTTTCCCTGGCTTCTGGCAGGGAAAATTTCACCCTTTAAGTGGAAGTGACCTGACTAGGTGGTGACATGGACCTGCCTCGTATGGGTCACTAGGCCTGCTGCAGTGTTCCTTCTTTCTTTGTGGTAATTTCACAACATTAAGATAGTTTTACTTTACTGTAATAGTTCTACCATGAATTCTGAGATTGTACTAGAGTCAGACGCACTCTTCCTTTGATTTAGGGCAATGACCGCGCGAAAACACACGTTTCCCTTTCCTCTCCTGAAGCCAATCTGATCCCTGCAGCGGACTTCGCCCTGGGCACGGCCCTAAATCACTGACTTCAGCATATTTCCCTTCTTGCTTGACATCGTCACAGTGTTCATTACAAATGATAGATTTCCTGGTATCTATCGACGACACTTCATTATTGTCCCACATTGCAAGTGGTGCAGGGTTTCCTGTGATTTTCCTGCCAGGGTAAAGAGAGACCTTTTCCTTATTTCACTGCCACTCGTATTGGTAAGAATACTGTGGTGCGAGAGGAGGTGACATGACTACGATCTTGTATATGCTGGTACTGCATCTGCTTCAAATTAAACTGATCAGGAAGCAAGACGCAATTTGCCCCTTCCGGGAGGGTTGAGTCCCTCGGGGGGGGGGGGCTGAAAGGGGCTGATACCCCCCTTCCTGGAGAAATTACAAATGCCTCAATGCACCACCAACCTTATTCCCCATCATCAATTCTATGGTTCACCTCATCATTCATAGACCCATCCGCAGACAAGTCCACCTCCCAATATTACCTCCTTCTAATCTAATATCCAATCTTTCATTACCTAAATTTTTGTAACCCTCATCACCTTCCTCTTTCGTATGTTCACTTTTAAATTTCTTCTTCTACATACCCTCCCAAATTCGTCTACCAACCCTTGCAACTTCTCTTCAGTCTCCCAAAAACACAGTGTCATCAGCAAAGAGCAACTGTGACGATTTCCACTTTGTATTAGCTTCTTTATATTTCATATTTTATCTTATAATGAATCTGAGCCAAAGTAGAAATAAATTGGTTGGTTTGCTAGGTTTAAATCCTATCGAATTCACAATGGTCACTAAGTCCACACCTGTTTATCACCAGTTTAGGATTTAAGTTAACTCTCAGCGCATAAAGACTGAGAGTCATAAAGCAATCAGTCTTAGCACCATAGCAGCAAATCTTCGTAAATAAAAGCGAAATGAGAGATATGAAAAAGAAGGTGAGGAAATGTTTCAAAGAATCTAAGGAGAGGGGGAAAAAAATACAGAAAAGAGAAGAGAGGAGGAGAATGAGGCGAGTGATGTAGGAGGAAACTTGAAGTCTCTGCATCTTCGTCGACAAGGAATATGGACCAATTAATGTACCATTCATCTCCGGTTAAGTGCTTCCTTCTAAGTTCCCCCGCGTGAAAGTTATAAAGCCAGGCGTTTTACCCTGCCACTGGGAGGGGACGGGGGAAAAATTTTACCCTCCACCATCAGAGGAAGAGGAAACTTCCCTCTAAACAAGAGAATTAAGAGCAGGGGAAAATTCCAAATTAACATCCATCCCCCTACTCTAGAAGGAAGTTATGGGTTGACTTAGTCTTCAACTCTGTGAGGGAAGGCCATTAAAACTTTTTGTCGAGGGGCATATATATGGGATGTTATGAACGGTAACATGAACTGAACTTAGGTCAGCCTGACCCCCACAACCAGGAAAATTATATTGAAAAAATAGTGATCCTATACATGTTAAGCTGAGATAATAATAAATAATAATAATAATAATAATAATAATAATAATAATAATAATAATAATAATAATAATATTAATAATAATAATAATAATAATAATAATATAATAATAATAATAATAATAATAATAATAGCAATAATAATAATAATAACAATAGGCAAGTTCCAAGCATGTTCCAAGCATGCATCAAACATGTTTCTAACACGTTACAAAGCGCGTTCCATGCAATTTTTCAGTGCGTTCGAAAATATTCAAAACTCTTTCTCAAAGGCAGTGCTAGGCGCCGAAAGAACACTTGTAAATAACAGATGGCACTGGTCTGACGCAACCACACAATTGTCTCGACAGATGGTCCCGTCTACGATGCAACACCGGCAGATCCTACCACCTACGACAGATGGTCTCTCTCACCCACCCCCACCCGTAGTTAATACCGGCACCAGCATGCCTACTAACTACGATAGATGGTGCGATGGTTAATACCAGCACCACCTGCTCCTACCACCTACGGCAGATGGTGTGATGGTTAATACCAGCTCCACGTGGTTCTACCACCTAAGACAGGTGGTCTGGTGGTTAATAGCAGCACCAACAGGTTTTATCACCTACGGCAGATGGTAAAAAGATGAAAGATGTGTGTGTACTCGCCTATTTATACTCACCTATTTGTGGGTGGAGGGGTCGAGATATAGCTCCTGGCCCCGCCTCTTCACTGGTCGATACTAGGTCCTCTCTCTCTGTGTGTGTGTTTAAATTAGAGAAATTCCTCACATTGTGGAGTTACGATCGTGATCTTTAGGGAATATCTGGGAGCTGAGTAGCATTCTTCCCCAGGTGAAGGGAATGTTTTCCAGGCGAGAGAAGAATGTTCCCCAGGTGAGAGAAGAATGTTCTCTAGGTGAGAGTTGAGAGGAATTTTGAGGTGTTATAAGTGTTGCCAGATCCTCCTTGAGTAACACTTGCTTTCCTCTAATATATATTCCCCCATAATTTTCTTTATCACAACTTATTTCTGTAAAGTTTCATCATCCCTCTCTCTCTCTCTCTCTCTCTCTCTCTCTCTCTCTCTCTCTCTCTCTCTCTCTCTCTCTCTCTCTCTCTCTCACTCTCTCTCAAAACCTCACCATCGTCATAGTGAAAGAAATTAACACCTTCAAAATTTATAACCAGAAACAAATTCATTTACCATTTTTTTTGAGGGGGTCGACTTATTAATGCAATTAAAAGTTCTTTTCACAAAATTTGTGGTCAATTAAAACTTTGCCCAGAAGGATCAAACGCTGAATCGTAACTAAAAACTAAGCGCAATATTATGGCCCGTGGCCTGGTGATCACACCCGCGGCTCCTGCCCCCGGACCCACGGAAGAAGAATTGCGTCCTCCGTTACGACGCAACAGGAGTAACGGTAGCTACAGCTGTTTCTCGTCATCTTAAAGATGAAGAATAAGACACATGTCAAACATCTGGGTGTCTCTGTTTGTAGACGTTTCTGTCCAGTGGTTTTATCAATACAAATTCTACGACACAATGGGAAGATTGTAGAATCCCTCAGCCTTGGAGATGGTGAAGAACACCGTAATCTTGAGAACTACGGTGTTCTTCAAGGATGAGGGACTAATTACCTCGTCTTTCGTATACAGTTCTACAGTCTTCCCATTATGTACTTGAATTTGTAATGATAAAGCCACTGGAGGGCGAAACGTCTACAGACAAAGATACCCAGATGTTGTGCATCTCTCTGATTCTTCATCTTCTTGGTATTGTACACCATTCATGTACAACATGTCGTGAAGATGACAAGACTGAGATGTAACTATGGTTACTCTCGTTGCGTTGTTACGGAGGACATGAAGAGTACACCAGAGTACTAGTTTACAATGATAAGCTCGTAGACCCACCGAGATCACTCCATCCACTGTAGGTGGTGGACAGGGAGTACTGGAGGTGGTGGACAGGGAGTACTGGAGGTGGTGGACAGGGAGTACTGGAGGTGGTGGACAGGGAGTACTGTAGGTGGTGGACAGGGAGTACTGTAGGTGGTGGACAGGGAGTACTGTAGGTGGTGGACAGGGAGTACTGTAGGTGGTGGACAGGGAGTACTGGAGGTGGTGGACAGGGAGTACTGCAGGTGGTGGACAGGGAGTACTGGAGGTGGTGGACAGGGAGTACTGCAGGTGGTGGACAGGGAGTACTGTAGGTGGTGGACAGGGAGTACTGTAGGTGGTGGACAGGGAGTACTGTAGGTGGTGGACAGGGAGTACTGCAGGTGGTGGACAGGGAGTACTGGAGGTGGTGGACAGGGAGTACTGGAGGTGGTGGACAGGGAGTACTGGAGGTGGTGGACAGGGAGTACTGGAGGTGGTGGACAGGGAGTACTGGAGGTGGTGGACAGGGAGTACTGGAGGTGGTGGACAGGGAGTACTGGAGGTGGTGGACAGGGATTACTGTAGGTGGTGGACAGGAGTACTGTAGGTGGTGGACAGGGAGTACTGTAGGTGGTGGACAGGGAGTACTGGAGGTGGTGGACAGGAGTACTGCAGGTGGTGGACAGGAGTACTGGAGGTGGTGGACAGGGAGTACTGCAGGTGGTGGACAGGGAGTACTGTAGGTGGTGGACAGGAGTACTGTAGGTGGTGGACAGGGAGTACTGTAGGTGGTGGACAGGGAGTACTGCAGGTGGTGGACAGGGAGTACTGGAGGTGGTGGACAGGAGTACTGGAGGTGGTGGACAGGAGTACTGGAGGTGGTGGACAGGGGGTACTGGAGGTGGTGGACAGGAGTACTGGAGGTGGTGGACAGGGAGTACTGGAGGTGGTGGACAGGGAGTACTGTAGGTGGTGGACAGGAGTACTGGAGGTGGTGGACAGGGAGTACTGCAGGTGGTGGACAGGGAGTACTGTAGGTGGTGGACAGGGAGTACTGTAGGTGGTGGACAGGGAGTACTGTAGGTGGTGGACAGGGAGTACTGCAGGTGGTGGACAGGGAGTACTGGAGGTGGTGGACAGGGAGTACTGGAGGTGGTGGACAGGGAGTACTGGAGGTGGTGGACAGGGAGTACTGGAGGTGGTGGACAGGGAGTACTGGAGGTGGTGGACAGGGAGTACTGGAGGTGGTGGACAGGGAGTACTGGAGGTGGTGGACAGGGAGTACTGTAGGTGGTGGACAGGGAGTACTGGAGGTGGTGGACAGGGAGTACTGGAGGTGGTGGACAGGGAGTACTGGAGGTGGTGGACAGGGAGTACTGTAGGTGGTGGACAGGGAGTACTGGAGGTGGTGGACAGGGAGTAATGTAGGTGGTGGACAGGGAGTACTGGAGGTGGTGGACAGGGAGTACTGGGGGAGGTAGACAGGGAGTACTGGGGAAGGGAGGAAGGGAGGAAGGAAGGGTTGGGAAGGAGGGAGGAAGGGGAGGCTAGGTAAGGAAGGGGAGGCTAGGTAAGGAAGGGGAGGCTAGGTAAGGAAGGGAGGCTAGGTAAGGAAGGGAGGCTAGGTAAGGAAGGGAGGCTAGGTAAGGAAGGGAGGCTAGGTAAGGAAGGGGATCAATGTCAAATTAAACTCCCACAACAAGTAAGTTATTGTCCATAATAACTGTCATTATAAAATCGTTTGATGATGATCTCGGTTAGAGTCCTCACCATTATCTTGGTCCCATGTTTATATATATGTATATATATATATATATATATATATATATATATATATATATATATATATATATATATATATATATATATATATATATTGTGTGTGTGTGCAAAACAACCACGGAGGAGTTGAAGGAGTTGAATGATAGCTCTAGGCCTTTCGTATCACAGTCAGCCGTGCTCCTCACCCCAGCCTTGCTCCCTCACCCCAGCCTTGCTCCCTCACCCCAGCCGTGCTCCTCACCATAGCCGTGCTCCCTCACCACAGCCGTGCTCCCTCACCCCAGCCGTGCTCCCTCACCACAGCCGTGCTCCCTCACCACAGCCGTGCTCCCTCACCCCAGCCGTGCTCCCAAGACAAGACAAGAAAGAGAGTTTAGGTAAGACTCCAATGGAGTGAGCAGGGAAGACGAGACAGACGAAGAGTATCGTTGGAGAGGAGTGTCCACAGTCGTAGAGAAAGAGGCAGGGCTTAACCCAGCAGCCAGGAGCTCGTGGGGCACATTTGAGAAACAGGAATAGCAGGGTCTGTTGCATCGAACTTGTGGTAGTTGAAGTCTTGAATCTTGAGTAGCTGACAGCAGGCTAAGTCGCAGGAGAGGGCAAGCAGATAGAAAAATCAGAGGGCAGCACACAGGTGGGAGTTACATGAGTAATTGAAGAGGCAGGTTTGCAGTAGAGCCATTTTCAAACATTTTGAAGGTGCTCCTGGAGAGGTGGTTTAGTTTAAGTCTTGTTACTGAAGGTGAAACGTAGAGGCTTGATGAACTTAAGAACTTGGGTGAGTGTGAAGTGAAGAGGTGATTCACAGGCATATTTGACTGTTCCAGCTCAGAGGCTTTTGTAGAGTTCAGTACAGGTCATGGTGTCAGTATTTGAAGAAGTGTAGAAGGTAAGGTTTTCCCATGAGGGTGTACTGGAGTCGTCGCTATCTTCCTCTTCTGGAGTGGATTCATTTGGCGAGTCTACAATGGTGTTAGCAGGTGACTGAGGGTCGACAGGAGCAGTGGAGAGGTGTAATGATGTTGTAACAGCAAGTTGGGAGACGTGGGAGACGGTGGTTGAGGCAGCATGATCATCGTTGTCGCCGTAGAAGTGGTTATAAAAGTTACAGGAGCAGTTGCTGGGGCAGGAGACAGGTCTGCAGGTGCTGTAAAGTTCACCACGTTGGGAAGGATCTTGAGGATGTCTGCTGAAGGTGTGGAGTCCGGGAAATTGAAGGCAGACATGTTGTTCAGACGGAATAGTTCGTTAATAGTGGTGTTGAAAGGGCCGGGGTTTGCTGCATTTGCAAGGTGTGCATACACCATGCAATACAGCACCTTGGAGGGAGCACTGTCGGGGGGTGGAGAGAAGGAGTTGCTGGGCGAAGGTGTGTGTAGAGTGGCTTGTAGAATCTTGGTTGTGTCGGCTTGTAGTTTGATTATTGCTGCGTATGTCGGTGAATTTTAGGTGTTCTTCTTCAGATCTTCTTTAGTTTTCTTCAATATGATTTCTTTCCTGAGTGGGCACTTAGCTGGAAGGGTGTGATGATTACCCTTGCAGTTAAGACATGTTGAAGCCTTAGTGATGGTGCAGGATCTGAACTCGTGTCAATCATTCATACATTTTGAACAAGTCTTCTTATCCTTGATGGGGCAGTCCTTGGTGGTGTGATTATAGGAGTGGCAGGTCCAGCAGTGGGAGACGTGTGTGAAACGTTCTATATGGCTTGGGTGAATGTGGTAATATGAAATGGCCAGACCGTCAGAGAGAGCTTGGGCAGCCATGGAGATGTCTGAGAATGTGATCTTTAGTATGAATGAGGCGTTAGGGATCTTGGAGATACTATCTATCGAGGCCCAGGTGATTTGTTCCTCACCGTGCTCCCTCACCCCAGCCTTGCTCCCTCACCCCAGCCTTGTTCCCTCACCCCAGCCGTGCTCCCTCACCCCAGCCGTGTTCCCTCACCCCAGCCGTGCTCCCTCACCCCAGCCGTGCTCCCTCACCCCAGCCGTGCTCCCTCACCCCAGCCGTGCTCCCTCACCCCAGCCGTGCTCCCTCACCCCAGCCGTGCTCCCTCACCCCAGCCGTGCTCCCTCACCCCAGCCGTGCTCCCTCACCCCAGCCGTGCTCCCTCACCCCAGCCGTGCTCCCTCACCTCAGCCGTGCTCCCTCACCCCAGCCGTGCTCCCTCACCTCAGCCGTGCTCCCTCACCCCAGCCGTGCTCCCTCACCCCTGGGTTGCAGTCGGGACCTCCACTAATTATGGTGTCTTCCCTTGTATTGATTCTGAAGACTTTTTGCTTTTCAGTGTTACCTTACAACTGTTATCCAGTCTTGATGTTCTTGTCACATGTTATGTTCCCCTCAAACACCCTCCTCTCCCCTTACTCTTTCCCTTCACCCTTTCCCCCCACTCTCTCCCTTTAATCTCTCCCTTCACCCTCTCTCCTCACTCTCTTCCCTAACTCTCTCCTTTCACTCTCTTCCTTCACCCTCTCCCTTCACTCTCTCCCTTCACCTCCCCTCTCCCTCTTCCCTCACCCTCTCCCTTCCATCTCTCCCCTCACCCTCTCCACGTCACCCTCTCCCTTCACCCTCATCCTTCACCCTCTCCTTTCACCCACTCCCCTCACTCTCTCCCCTCATCCTCTCCCCTTCACCGTCTCCCCTCACTCTCTCGCTTCACCCTATTCCTTCACCTTCTCCCCTCACTCTCTCCTTCCTTCCCTCCTCATTTACCCTCTCCTACCTTTCCTCTCCCCTTACCCTCTCCTTCCTTCCCTCTCCCCTTACCCTCTCCTTCCTTCCTCATCGTTTTCCTGTGTCATTTGTGGCGAAAGTTTCCCCTTCCTCTCTTTCTCTCCCTCTCTTTCTCACTTCTATAAAGCAGTGTACCTGTTTGCATTTTTTTTTGTATTTGCCCAGTCCTGGGTGAAACGTCGTAACCAGGAATTCCAGTCCTGGGCGAAACGTCGTATCCCGGGATTCCAGTCCTGGGCGAAACTTCGTAACCAGGTATTCCAGTCCTGGGCGAAACGTCGTAACCAGGTATTCCAGTCCTGGGTGAAACGTCGTAACCAGGGATTCCAGTCCTGGGCGAAACGTCGTAACCAGGTATTCCAGTCCTGGGCGAAACGTCGTAACCAGGGATTCCAGTCTTGGACGAAGCGCCTTAGCTTTTTTTTCAGTCCCTTTAAACAGTTTTTTCCTTATATCTCGCAACGTCCGTCAAGAGTCCTAGGATGTAAGAGTCCTAGGATGCAAGATTCCTAGGATATGAGAGTCCTAGGATGTAGGAATTCTAGGATGCAAGAGTCCTAGGATGCAGAAGTCCTAGGGTGTAGGAGTCTTAAAATGTAAGACAATTGTGTTGCAGAGGTCTGAGCTGTGTTCAGACATCTACAACACAATTGTCCTCAAAGATTTCTTAAGTTATACAATGAATTAAGGATATATCCTGGACTTCACCTCACGAAAGCAGACAAAGCAACTGCGAGAGTAATTATGGACAAGGTAGATTATAGGGAAAAGATAACATGTTATCAGAAGACAGGGGAACTGACGTGCCTCTTAATATCTCTCGTCCCATATAGTTGTTAGGGTGATATGAAGATTTGTTATGTGGCATTACAGCATCTCCCAGGTATGTGTTATCAGACATCTGTCTGTACATCCCAAGGGCTCTTCAGGCGTTTCCAGTTAGCTATTTAAGTGTTTTATTGGCCTAGTGAGGCCAACAAATGATCTCTGTATATTTTCCAGCTCTGATATCTCTCCTGTCTTGAACGGTAAATTTTTTAGACGTCAGTACACAATTTAAATAATACCATTATTGGCGTTATTGTTCTGTTGTGAATGTTATCATTATTCATCCTGCCATTTTCTCTCATTTTATATACTGTTTTTTCTTAATGGCAGATCATCTGACATGATTATTTCTAAGTCCGTCCTTTTTTGCGGTCTATGAGACGTTCTACCGGCTGCGTCTGGCTGTGTGTGTTCTGGCTGCGTGTGTTCTGGCTGTGTGTGTTCTGGCTGCGTGTGTTCTGGCTGTGTGTTCTGGCTGCGTGTGTTCTGGCTGTGTGTGTTCTGGCTGCGTGTGTTCTGGCTGTGTGTGTTCTGGCTGCGTGTGTTCTGGGTGTGTGTGTTCTGGCTGCGTGTGTTCTGGCTGTGTGTGTTCTGGCTGCGTGTGTTCTGGTGTGTGTGTTCTGGCTGCGTGTGTTCTGGTGTGTGTGTTCTGGCTGTGCAGTTGTGTATTCTGGCTGTGTGTGTTCTGGCTGTGTGTGTTCTGGCTGTGTGTGTTCTGGCTGGTGTGTTCTGGCTGGTGTGTTCTGGCTGTGTGTGTTCTGGCTGCGTGTGTTCTGGTGTGTGTTCTGGCTGTCTGTTCTGGCTGTGTGTTCTGGCTGTGTGTTCTGGCTGCGTGTGTTCTGGCTGTGTGTGTTCTGGCTGTGTGTGTTCTGGCTGCGTGTGTTCTGGCTGCGTGTGTTCTGGCTGCGTGTGTTCTGGCTGTGTGTGTTCTGGCTGCGTGTGTTCTGGCTGTGTGTTCTGGCTGTGTGTGTTCTGGCTGCGTGTGTTCTGGCTGTGTGTTCTGGCTGTGTGTGTTCTGGCTGCGTGTGTTCTGGCTGTGTGTTCTGGCTGCGTGTGTTCTGGCTGTGTGTGTTCTGGCTGTGTGTATTCTGGCTGCGTGTGTTCTGGCTGTGTGTATTCTGGCTGCGTGTGTTCTGGCTGTGTGTGTTCTGGCTGCGTGTGTTCTAACTGTGTGTGTTCTGGCTGTGTGTGTTCTGGCTGTGTGTGTTCTGGCTGTGTGTGTTCTGGATGTGTGTGTTCTGGCTGTGTGTGTTCTGGCTGCGTGTGTTCTGGCTGTGTGTTCTGGCTGTGTGTGTTCTGGCTGCGTGTGTTCTGGCTGTGTGTTCTGGCTGCGTGTGTTCTGGCTGTGTGTGTTCTGGCTGTGTGTATTCTGGCTGCGTGTGTTCTGGCTGTGTGTATTCTGGGTGCGTGTGTTCTGGCTGTGTGTGTTCTGGCTGCGTGTGTTCTGGCTGTGTGTGTTTTGGCTGTGTGTGTTCTGGCTGCGTGTGTTCTGGCTGTGTGTGTTCTGGCTGCGTGTGTTCTGGCTGTGTGTGTTCTGGCTGTGTGTGTTCTGACTGTGTGTGCTCTGGTTGTGTGTGCTGGCTGTGTGTTCTGGCTGTGTGTGTTCTGGCTGCGTGTGTTCTGGCTGTGTGTGTTCTGGCTGTGTGTGTTCTGGCTGTGTGTGTTCTGGCTGCGTGTGTTCTGGCTGTGTGTGTTCTGGCTGCGTGTGTTCTGGCTGTGTGTGTTCTGGCTGCGTGTGTTCTGGCTGTGTGTGTTCTGGCTGTGTGTTCTGGCTGTGTGTGTTCTGGCTGTGTGTTCTGGCTGCGTGTGTTCTGGCTGTGTGTGTTCTTGCTGTGTGTGTTCTGGCTGCGTGTGTTCTGGCTGTGTGTTTTCTGGCTGTGTGTGTTCTGGCTGTGTGTGTTCTGGCTGCGTGTGTTCTGGCTGTGTGTGTTCTGGCTGTGTGTATTCTGGTTGCGTGTGTTCTGGCTGTGTGTGATCTCGCTGCGTGTGTTCTAACTGTGTGTGTTCTGGCTGTGTGTGTTCTGGCTGTGTGTGTTCTGGCTGTGTGTGTTCTGGATTGTGTGTTCTGGCTGTGTGTGTTCTGGCTGCGTGTGTTCTGGCTGTGTGTTCTGGCTGTGTGTGTTCTGGCTGCGTGTGTTCTGGCTGTTGTGTTCTGGCTGCGTGTGTTCTGGCTGTGTGTTCTGGCTGTGTGTATTCTGGCTGCGTGTGTTCTGGCTGTGTGTATTCTGGTGTGTGTGTTCTGGCTGTGTGTGTTCTGGCTGCGTGTGTTCTGGCTGTGTGTTTTGGCTGTGTGTTCTGGCTGCTGTGTTCTGGCTGTGTGTGTTCTGGCTGCGTGTGTTCTGGCTGTGTGTGTTCTGGCTGGTGTGTTCTGACTGTGTGTGCTCTGGTGTGTGTGCTGGCTGTGTGTTCTGGCTGTGTGTGTTCTGGCTGCGTGTGTTCTGGCTGTGTGTGTTCTGGCTGGTGTGTTCTGGCTGTGTGTGTTCTGGCTGCGTGTGTTCTGGCTGTGTGTGTTCTGGCTGCGTGTGTTCTGGCTGTGTTGTTCTGGCTGCGTGTGTTCTGGCTGTGTGTGTTCTGGCTGTGTGTTCTGGCTGTGTGTGTTCTGGCTGTGTGTTCTGGCTGGTGTGTTCTGGCTGTGTGTGTTCTTGCTGTGTGTTTCTGGCTGGTGTGTTCTGGCTGTGTGTTTCTGGCTGTGTGTGTTCTGGCTGTCGTGTGTTCTGGTTCTGCTGTGTGTTCTGGCTGTGTGTGTTCTGGCTGTGTGTGTTCTGGCTGCGTGTGTTCTGGCTGTGTGTGATCTGCTGGTGTGTTCTGGTTGTGTGTTCTGGCTGTGTGTTCTGGCTGCGTGTGTTCTGGCTGTGTGTGTTCTGGCTGTGTGTGTTCTGCTGTTGTGTTCTGGCTGTGTGTTCTGGCTGCGTGTGTTCTGGCTGTGTGTGTTCTGGCTGGTGTGTTCTGGCTGCTTGTGTTCTGGCTGTGTGTGTTTGGCTGGTGTGTTCTGGCTGGTGTGTTCTGGCTCGTGTGTTCTGGCTGCGTGTTTCTGGCTGCTGTGTGTTCTGGCTGCGTGTGTTCTGGCTGCGTGTGTTCTGGCTGTGTGTTCTGGCTGCGTGTGTTCTGGCTGCGTGTGTTCTGGCTGTGTGTTCTGGCTGTGTGTTCTGGCTGCGTGTGTTTGGCTGCGTGTGTTCTGGCTGCTGTGTTCTGGCTGCGTGTGTTCTGGCTGTGTGTTCTGGCTGGTGTTCTGGCTGCGTGTGTTCTGGCTGCGTGTGTTCTGGCTGCGTGTGTTCTGGCTGTGTGTGTTCTGGCTGTGTGTGTTCTGGCTGTGTGTGATCTGACTGTGTGTGCTCTGGTTGTGTGTTCTGGCTGTGTGTTCTGGCTGCGTGTGTTCTGGCTGTGTGTGTTCTGGCTGTGTGTGTTCTTGCTGCTTGTGTTCTGGCTGCGTGTGTTCTGGCTGCGTGTGTTCTTTCTGCGTGTGTTCTGGGTGTGTGTGTTCTGGGTGTGTGTGTTCTGGCTGCGTGTGTTCTGGCTGTGTGTGTTCTGGCTGCGTGTGTTCTGGCTGCGTGTGTTCTGGCTGCGTGTGTTCTGGCTGCGTGTGTTCTGGCTGTGTGTGTTCTGTGTTCGTTCCCAAGTCTTCCCTTTTATAAGCAAAGTGAAATTTGTCATCATTGAAATTAATGTTATGTCCATTTGCCCATTGGAAGAATTTTATCGTTATTTGATTGTTAGTTTTGTATCTCAGTTTCTCTCTCTCTCTCTCTCTCTCTCTCTCTCTCTGAGCCCATTCCACAAAGATTCATTACCCTTCCCCCTCACCTCTCACCGTTGCTTCCTCCCCTTTCTGTTACCTTCTTTCTCTTGCCCCTTCCTCTTGCCTAACTACCTTCCCTCACCACTTACAATCACCTCACCCCCCCTTCCTTGACTTTTAACCGTTGCCTCGGCACTTTCTCCTTTACCCTTTATTTCCCTTTTCCCTCCTCACCCTTTACCGTTACCTCTCGTGTTCCCCTCACCACAGGGACCCAGAACCCCTTTAATCCCCTCTAATTGGAACCGAAGATAGCATGTAGTACAATCCTTCTCCCACTCTTTTCCCCCTTTCCCCTCCCCTTCCCTCCTCCCCTTCCCCCTCCCCCTAAGCTCCACCCTTCCCTTCACTCCCTCCCCCTAAAAATGACAGTGATATCCTCACAAATTTCTTTAGATCATTCATCGTATTAACTTTTGGCTTATTAGCCAAAGTTAGGGAAAGAGAGAGAGAGGAGATGGGGGGAGGGGAAAGAAGAGGGAGGGAGAAGGAGGAGGGGGAGAGTAAGGAACCCTTAACTTGTAAAAAGCTTTGTCAATAAAGTTAGGGATCCTCGACCTAACCTTGTCAAACCCTGTGTAAAAAAAGAGAGAGAGACACACACAGCTACTAATAGAGACAGACTCTTGGACAATACAAAGAGATTGGTAATGGTAATGAAGTGTGTGTGTGTGTGTGTGTGTGTGTGTGTGTGTGTATGACCTTCCTCTACAAATTATTTTGCAGCTTTACTCTCTCTCTCTCTTTTTTTTCTTTTCATCTTCAAACACTAAGAATAAAACACATGACCAACCCTTTCATTTCCAATGTAATAACTCCACTTGCGTTCTCCCGCCCACTACCTCACTCCACCACCCGCCCACTACCTCACTCACCACCCCGCCCACTACCTCCTCACCACCCGCCCACTACCTCACCACCACCCCGCCCACTACCTCACTCACCACCCGCCCACTACCTCACTCACCACCCCGACCACTACCTCACTCACCACCCCGCCCACTACCTCACTCACCACCCCGCCCACCACCCCACCACCACCCCGCCCACTACCTCACTAACCACCCCGCCCACTACCTCACTCACCACCTAGCCCTCACCTCACTCACCACCCCGCCCACTACCTCACTCACCACCCCC
>WNWK01015632.1:0-47266 GCA_009830355.1 Cherax destructor
TAGGTGGGTACACGAGGTGAGTACAACTAGGTGGGTACAACGAGGTGAGTACAACTAGGTGGGTACAACGAGGTGAGTACAACTAGGTGGGTACAACGAGGTGAGTACAACTAGGTGGGTACAACGAGGTGAGTACAACTAGGTGGGTATAACGAGGTGAGTACAACTAGGTGGGTACAACGAGGTGAGTACAACTAGGTGGGTACAACGAGGTGAGTACAACTAGGTGGGTACAACGAGGTGAGTACAACTAGGTGGGTAAAACGAGGTGAGTACAACTAGGTGGGTACAACGAGGTGAGTATTCAGATAATAAAATCTACATACGTGTAAGGTATGTTTTAACAAACCCATTTTCTTTATTCTATATATTATTTTATTTTCCTGAGTAAGAACTTATTTTGGCGTAAAATGTTCAGTAGAACAATTTTCTCATGACCACCATTCATGAGTTCACCTGTTTAGTGGCGATATGTTCAACAAGTTCAGCAGTGATTGCTTTAAGTGTTCAAGAGTATCATGTTCGTCAGACACAACTACTCATTTTCACCTGAGAAAACTTCACATGTTCACTGTCCATAAAAACTTTTCTTGTTCACTAGCCACTTCACATGTTCAAAAGTTACAACCCCACTCTTTCATCAGAAAGTGCGTCACCTGTTCACCAGTACGTCTCCTGTTCACCAATAAGATATTCAGAAACTTCACTTGGTCACTTATGTCTTAAAGGAAGCAATAAGGTTCAACATCGCCTCAGTGTAAAGTACTCTATATAGACTCTCTTCGCCGCATTGTGTTATTCCTGAGGCTGCAGAACTTACAGAATAACAACATGAAAGATATAGCCCATCATTCTAATAACGAGAAACACGCAACGTTTCGCTTACCTGATGTTTTGACAATTCTTAATATACATAATGCATGAACATATCATGTAAATATAATATATGAACTCAAATGTAGGTTTCCCGTAGTTTTGTCAAGCTCCTGTGACGCGACACTTGGGTTCATTTACCTTACCTTCATTATCAAGTAAAATTTGCAATCGGATTTGCATGTCATACTATAAGTGTACATTGTTGTAATAATGTCTGTGTGCTGCGAAGCTCTCATCATCTTTCGTAATCGACAGGGTTTATGTCTAATAAAGTAACTTAGTAATAAATTGGTATGAGATACGCTCTTATATACTCATTACAGTAAGTTGCTCTGTGAAATTAAAAACTCGTTGAATATGATGTGTGTAAAATGCAAAATATGAATATGGAAAATTTGATTCATATTCTTTAGTTCTCATGTCTAGTCACTACCAGTCAGGATCATTTTAATTCTTAAAACAACATTAATATAAATTGATGTATTTTCACGGAAAGAAACACACCTATTCGTGTTTATTCCTTAAACACACAACTTATTTTCAACATATTCTATATATATTCAACAATACAGTGGACCCTCGGTTTTCGTTGAAAATTCTTTCCAGAATGCTGTTTGAGTGCCATTACCGAACGAATATGTTCCACTAAGGACAAATATAAATTAGATTAGTCGTTTCAGAACCCCAAAAATACACTTACAAAAGCTCTTACAAAAATATATTTACATAATTGTTCTAGTTTGGAGGTGAACGAAAACCGAGGGTCCACTGTACTTTGTAGTGTAATGCGTAATATCAGGTTCAGTCGTTGGAAATAAAATCCAATGACAAAGAGAACGAATCTTACTATGGAGTTATAAAATATATTTTACTTTAATTTAATCTTTTTCTTCAAGTTGACCATATCTATATCGACTTGTTTTACTTGAGGTGAGTGAAGGTTTATGGTATACACACTACGACTTTTGGTCGCTGAATAGATAACTTTCCTCAGTCGCAAGATTTCGTTCGAAAATATATGAATAATTGATATAATTAATGGGCAAATTGCTACAGCCCAGAGATGCTATTATTTTATTTTAATATCTGATGAATGTATTTGATATATGCAAAAAATCTTAATAAATTTATTTATAAAATGCATTTTAGTGTTATTTCTGTAAAATTGATGTTAGAATTACGCGACAACACTAGTCTAGTTAATACTTGGTAAAGTATGATGTAACAAACGAATGAACCTTCGTTACGTGCTAAAACTTTAATATTTATCATTTTTATTTGTTTTCTTATTACATAAAATAAATTTCCTATACAAAATGTGTCTTATCACTGGGTGTTGAACCACTGGCGAAATAAAACCAACATATTTCATATTAATGTCTTTAATAATTATAATTTAAATAATGTTTATTTGTTATATTTATGAGAATTGTGTTGGTATGTTAACAGACTCGAAATAATCAAGAATTCTAAAGATGGACAGCATTTGAAACACACACTAAAATATTCTTACATTTTGTAGATTTTCTTGTGCTCCCTGAGGGAGGAGCGCTGCGCCTCGTCTGTTCTCACTCACACGTCTTGCTATCATCTCTTTAACCCAATGGTCGATAATGCCACAGTCTTTT
The DNA here is from genome assembly GCA_009830355.1 of Cherax destructor. NCBI lineage: Eukaryota > Metazoa > Arthropoda > Malacostraca > Decapoda > Parastacidae > Cherax > Cherax destructor. Next base: position 2,505 of record WNWK01015632.1, read on the forward strand.
AACTGCAACAAAAGCTGCTTAAAACGCTTGTGAAAGGGTGCGCCTCTTCTATGAAAGATAAAAAATATTTTGTAAAAGCAGTAGTATATTAAAAGAATGACGAGACTGTTGAAGTTCCAGTAAATGAAATAGACTGGAAACTAAATATGTCCCAATAATATTATCTTAATATATCTTCACTTTCTCATTATAAGGGAAATAAGATAATTAAACTTGAATTATCTACGTGCAATTGAATGTTAAAATGTAACTAATTAACTTAATACTAGTACATGTAATATCCATCATCAAACTTATTATTTAGGTCAAAGACAACTATCTGAACTGATAAACAAAATACCATCATAGTTTAATCTCTGAACTGATAATAATTATCAAGATACCTTGTTTCCAGGATTGATACCACCATTGTTCATGTTAAGCGCTAAACCCACGTAGGTCACTGAGCGCAATGCATAGTGGAGGCTCGATCCTCCGTCACCTAAGCGCGAGAAAGACGAACTTCCTATTTGTACTCGCATATAATATCCACAGGAATGATAACATTCCTCAACAAAACTTCCGCCTCAGCTTAAGCGAGAAGAAGCCAGTGCCAACATTTTACTTTTCCTCTCAGAAAGTTTTACCTTCAACTTACCTGTTGCAGATTTTGCAACAATGCAAAGCCACTAATGAAACGCGGGAAAGAGTGAAAAATCTTATGCTGAAGATTTCCATTCCTCCGTGGCTTCATCTGCAGTGTCAAGATTGTTTGATTGCGATTGTGTCTTTATATATATATATATATATATATATATATATATATATATATATATATATATATATATATATATATATATATATATATATTTTTTTTTTTATTAACACATCGGCCGATTCCCACCAAGGCAGGGTGGCCCGAAAAGAAAAACTTTCACCATCATTCACTCCATCACTGTCTTGCCAGAAGGGTGCTTTACACTACAGTTATAAAACTGCAACATTAACACCCTCATTCAGAGTGCCGGCACTGTACTTCCCATCTCCAGAACTCAAGTCCGGCCTGCCGGTTTCCTGAATCCCTTCATAAATGTTACTTTGCTCACACTCCAACAGCACGTCAAGTATTAAAACCATATGCCTCCATTCACTCCTATCAAATACGCTCACACATGCTTGCTGGAAGTCCAAGCCCCTCGCACACAAAACTTCCTTTACCCCTCCCTCCAACCTTTCCTAGGCCGACCCCTACCCCGCCTTCCCTCCACTGCAGATTTATACACTCTCGAAGTCACTCTGTCTCGTTCCATTCTCTCTACATGTCCAAACCACCTCAACAACCCCTCCTCAGCTCTCTGGACAATCGTTTTGGTAATCCGCACCTCCTCCTAATTTCCAAACTCCGAATTCTCTGCATTATATTCACACCACACATTGACCTCAGACATGACATCTTCACTGCCTCCAGCCTTCTCCTCGTTGCAACATTCATCACCCATGCTTCACACCCATATAAGAGCGTTGGTATAACTATACTCTTATACATTCCCTCTTTACTTCCATGGACAAGGTTCTTTGTCTCCACAGACTCCGAAGTGCTCCACTCACCCTTTTCCCCTCATCAATTCTATGATTCACCTCATCCTTCATAGACCCATCCGCCGACATGTCCACTCCCAAATATCTGAATACATTCACCTCCTCAATACTCTCTCCCTCCAATCTGATATCCAATCTTTCGTCACCTATTCTTTTTGTTATCCTCATCACCTTACTCTTTCCTATATTCACTTTCAATTTTCTTCTTTTACACACCCTACCAAATTTATCCACCAACCTCTGCAGCTTCTCTTCAGAATCTCCCAAAAGCACAGTGTCATCAGCAAAAAGCAACTGTGACAACTTCCACTTTGTATTTGCTTCTTTATCTTTTAGCCCAACACCTCTTGCCAAGACCCTCGCATTCACTTCTCTTACAACCCCATCCATAAATATATTGAACAACCACGGTGACATCACACATCCTTGTCTAAGGCCCACTTTTACTGGGAAATAGTCCCTTCCCTCCTACACACTCTAACCTGAGCCTCACTATCCTCATAAAAACTCTTCACTGCTTTCAGTAACCTTCCTCCTATTCCATACACCTGCAACATCTGCCACATTGCCCCCTATCTACCCTATCATACGCCTTTTCCAAATCCATAAATGCCACAAAAACCTCTTTACCCTTATCCAAATACTGTTCACCTATATGTTTCACTGTAAACACTTGGTCTACACACCCCTACCTTTCCTAAAGCCCCTTGTTCATCTGCTATCCTGCTTTCTGTTTTACTCTTAATTCTTTCAATAATAACTCTACCATACACTTTACCAGGTACACTCAACAGACTTATTCCCTATAATTTTGCACTCTCTTTTGTCCCCTTTGCCTTTATACAAAGGAACAATACACGCTCTCTGCCAATCCCTAGGTACCTTACCCTCTTCCATACATTTATTAAATAATAGCACCAACCACTCCAAAATTATATCCCCACCTGCTTTTAACATTTCTATCTTTATCCCATCAATCCCAGCTGCCTTACCCCTTTCATTCTACCCACTGCCTCACGAACTTCCCTACACCCACAACTGGCTCTTCCACACTCCTACAAGATGTTATTCCTCCTTGCCCTACACACGAAATCACAGCTTCCCTGTCTTCATCAACACTTAACAAATCCTCAAAATATTCTCTCCATCTTCCCGATACCTCTAACTCTCCATTTAATAACTCTCCTATCCTATTTTTAACTGTCAAATCTATTTGTTCTCTAGGCTTCCTCAACTTATTAATCTCATTCCAAAACTTTTTCTTATTTTCAACAAAATTTGCTGATAACATCTCACCCACTCTCTCATCTGCTCTCTTTTACATTGCTTCACCACTCTTTTAACCTCTCTTTTCTCTCCATATACTCTTCCCTCCTTGCATCACTTCTACTTTGTAAAAACCTCTCATATGCTAACTTTTTCTCCCTTACTACTCTCTTTACATCATCATTCCACCAATCGCTCCTCTTCCCTCCCGCACCCACTCGCCTGTAACCACAAACTTCTGCTGAACACTCTAACACTACATTTATAAATTTACCCCATACATTTTCGACCCTATTGCCTACACTCTCACTAGCCCATCTATCCTCCAATAGTTGTTTATATCTTACCGTAACTGCCTCATCTTTTAGTTTATAAACCTTCACCTCTCTTTTACTTACTGATTCTATTTTCCTTGTATCCCATCTACCTTTTACTCCCACTGTAGCTATAACTAAAAAGTGATCTGATATATCTGTAGCCCCTCTATAAACATGTACATCCTGAAGTCTACTCAACAGTCTTTTATCTACCAATACATAGTCCAACAAACTACTGTCATTACGCCCTACATCATATCTTGTATACTTATTTATCCTCTTTTTCTTAAAATATGTATTACCTATAACTAAACCCCTTTCTATACAAAGTTCAATCAAAATGCTCCCATTATCATTTACACCTGGCACCCCAAACTTACCTACTACACCCTCTCTGCATGTTTCTCCACTTTAGCATTTAGGTCCCCTACCACAATTACTCCTCTCTCTCTCTCTCTCTCTCTTATATATATATATATATATATATATATATATATATATATATATATATATATATATATATATATATATATATATATATATATATATATATATATATATATATATATATATATATATATATATATATATATATATATATATATATATATTATATATATATATATATATATGTCCGATTAGGTAAAACTTGCGATTTTGGCTTAAATAGCAACGCTCACCTTGCCATATAAGACAAGTGAAAATTTGTTTATGCAATAATTTCGCCAAAATCATTCTGAACATAACGAAAAAAATATATTTCATTGTGTTTGTTTATTATTAAATTAATGTTAACGTATCTAAAATATATTTAGTTGGGTTAGGCTAAATTAAATTGCGCTTGTTGTAATAAGGTTAGGTAGGTTTTCAAAGTTTCTCTTGGTACAAAATTATAAATTCTTACATTAAAATAAATGAAAAAAATATATCTTTAAACGTATAAGAGAAAAGTTTAGAAAGGAATTAATTTTAGATGAGTTCTTGCTAAATGACCAGTTTTACCTAATCGGCACGACATATATATATATATATATATATATATATATATATATATATATATGTACCGAATAGGTGAAACTGGTCAATTAGCAAGAACTCATTTAAAATTAAGACCTTTCAAAAATTTTGTCTTATTCATTTAAAAATACATTTTTTAATTAATGTTAATATAAAAATTAAGGATTTTGTTAGGTTCGCAGTATATAGGATGACCACGAACGTGTGTGCAATTTTTTTTTTAGCACATCGGCCGTTTCCCACCAAGGCAGGGTGGCCCGAAAAAGAAAAACTTTCACCATCATTCACTCCATCACTGTCTTGCCAGTGATGGCAATATTAACACTCCTCCTTCAGAGTGCAGACACTCTAATTCCCATCTCCAGGACTCTAAATCCGGCCTGCCGGTTTCCTTGAATTCCTTCATAAATATTACCCTGCTCACACTCCAACAGCACGTCAAGTCTTAAAAACCATTTGTCTCCATTCGCTCCTATCTAACACGCTCACGCACGCTTGCTGGAAGTCCAAGCCCCTCGCACACAAAACCTCCTTTATCCGCTCCCTCCAACCTTTCCTAGGCCGACCTCTACCCCGCCTTCCCTTCACTACATATTTATACACTCTCGAAGTCATTCTATTTTGTTCTACCCTCTCTACATGTCCGAAAAACCTCAACAACCCCTCCTCGGCCCTCTGGATAATAGTTTTCGTAATCCTGCACCTCCTCCTAATTTCCAACCTAAGAATTCTCTGCATTATATTCACACACATTGCCCTTAGACATTACATCTCCACTGCCTCCAGCCTTCACCTTGTTGCAACACTCACCACCCATGCTTCACACTCACATAATAGCGTTGGTATAACTATACTCTCATACATTCCCATCTTTGTTTCCATGGACAAAGATCTTTGTCTCCACAGACTCCTCAGTGCACCACTCACCTTTTTCCCCTCGTCAATTCTATGATTCACCTCATCTTTCATAGACCCATCCGCTGACACTTCCACTCCTAAATATCTGAATACATTCACCTCCTCCATACTCTCTCCCTCCAACCTGATATCTAATCTTTCGTTACCTATTTATTTTTGTAATCTTCATCACCTTACGCTCTCCTTTATTCACTTTCAATTTTCTTCTTTTACACACCCTACCAAATTCATCCACCAACCTCTGCAACTTCTCTTCAGAATCTCCCAAAAGCACAGTGTCATCATTAAGGAGCATCAGTGACAACTCCCGCTTTGTGTTAGATTCTTTATCTTTTAACCCCAATCCTCTTGCCACCACCCGAGCATTCACTTCTCTTAGAACCCCATCTATAAATATATTGAACAACCACGGTGACATCACACATCCTTGTCTAAGGCCCACTTTTACTGGGAAATAATCTCCCTCTCTCCTACATACTCTAACCTGAGCCTCACTATACTCGTAAAAACTTTTCACTGCTTTCAATAACCTACCTCGTATTCCATACTTTTGCAACATCTGCTACATTGCCCCCCTTTCTACCATGTCATACGCCTTTTCCAAATCCATAAATGCCACAAAAACCTCTTTACCCTTATCTAAATACTGTTAACCTATATGTTTCACTGCAAACACTTGGTCTACACACCACCTACCTTTCCTGAAGCCTCGTTGTTCATCTGCTATCCTGCTTTCTGTCTTACTCTTAATTCTTTTAATAACTCTACCATACACTTTACCAGGTATATTCAACAGACTTATTCCCCTATAATTTTTGCATTCTCTATTGGGGAATATGTCTGTTGAGTATACCAGGTAAAGTGTATGGTAGAGTTATTATTAAAAGAATTAAGAGTAAGACGGAGAGTAGGATAGCAGATGAATGTCTTAGATTCAGGAGGGGAAGAGAATATGAGCATAAAATAGATTTAAAAAGAGAAGGATCAGCATGAGTTAAAAGTCTCTGAGATGTGGTCAGAGAATCAGTCAGTGGTTGCCTTATTACGTAAAACATTGTTAACAGATTAAACGAGTTTATGGAGGTCGTATTTTTAGGCAGTTCAGGAATCTTGACTTATACATGCAGCGGCAGCCGGCCACATCAGGTACCTGAAATCTGGGTAAAAACTTTCCCTGCAAAATATTCTGCAACTTTCAGACTGGCAAACCACTTGTATATGCTGCCTTTTAAAAAGATCTAAAAGCAGTGCACAGGTCTGATACTTACTGGTCAGGCCTTGGAAGTGCCTTGTGACTTTCATGAACTCAAGACTGCTGGGGATCTGACAAAAGGAAGTAAGTCTACAGATATTCTGGGGGCTCTATGCATCTTTCAATGTCTGCATCATACATGACAAGTGAGCAGCGCTAAGAAATGCATATGTTAATACTTACAAGAAAGAAGAGGTGTCAAAATGTTATTGTCTTTATGCTCAACTTTTACCTCTGATTCATCCCTCACAAATATTATTACTGGTGTCACCTTCGAAGGAGATGAAGTGATTGCTCTTGGCTTATGCAGTATTGGCTGTAATATAATTAAAAAATTGTATCTTTTCATTTTCCTGCAAGAAGTTTTTATAGAGTTAAAACATAAATTACAGCAATTGTCAGTAATTTTCAGCCCAAAGACTGAAAATTGCTGACTAGGACAACACCAGTTTCTAAAAAAAGTCCAGTTATTTCATCCTTAACCTTCAAGAGGCATTCCGATATGATCTTTGCGCTTATCCACCATGCCCATATAAGCATACCTTCCCGACCAGCGAACCAGCAGTATAAGAGTATAGCAGGAGGGGTCCCACTGTTGTGCTTAACCACTTGGTTCAACCCGTCTATCATAAGAAAGTCTGACAGAGTGAAGCGATGCCTGGGACTCGTGGAATAACACTACCAGACTTGCCTCTATGTCTGGTAGTGTATGGTTCCTACTGAGTGTCTTGTTTGCACATTGTCTTATTCTCCATAAATATTGTACATAATTGCACGCATATTTGGTGAAGGAAAGTATATTAGTTATTTACTCTCTGCTGCTTTTTGTTCGTTCCTACTTTGGATATCGTGCTGACTCACTTACAAACAGGTGCACAGGCCACCAAGCTAAACCTGTGTTCGTAATACTCCTCCAAGTGTTTCGTTAAACCTGGACGAATAAAACCCACGTTTGAGCAATCGAGTACCATGCATCTCGATGTTTTTTAACCAAATACTTAATTGCAAGATGTTTCGGGGACAAACCCCCCCCCACCCCCCCTCCCGCGGACCGTTCCATCACCAGGACTCAACAGAAGATGTATCGTCTTGTGGATGGTGATGAGAAATAATGATTTTTTTCCTAAATTAAGTGATTCACCTTAATTGTTCGTTATCTGTAAGTGTATAAACATATATGAAAATATGCGCTGCAGCTGTAGAAAAGCAGGTGTGTCTGGCGCAGATGCTTATGGTCAATGTCAAGAATCAGGTTGTGAAAACATTTTGAAGGCTCAACAGGAAAGTGAATCACAAGTCTCTGGCATTGTTTTTTTTTTTTTTTTTTTAAAGTTTCCTTATTAGATTAATTTTGTTGTTGAGATAATACACAAATAACCCAGACTTAGGAGACTGAAACTTATGACGATGTCTCGGTCCGACTTGTCACTCAGGAGTTCAAAGGGAAGGGAGCCAGAATATACCAATGCCATACAATCATCTTCCTCTTATGCCCTTGTCCTATAACAATCATCTTCCTCTTATGTCCTTGTCCTATAACAATCATCTTCCTCTTATGTCCTTGTCCTATAACAATCATCTTCCTCTTATGTCCTTGTCCTATAACAATCATCTTCCTCTTATGCCCTTGTCCTATAACAATCAAAAAAATAAATAGGCACTCAAAATCATAAACATCAATATAATCTCAGAAGAACCACTTATCTCACTCCTAAAACAAGAATCAACATATAAGACGCACAAGTGTCGGCTGCTTGCTGGCAAGATGTCTCCAAGCAGTTGCAATGTAACGTTAAGGAAAAACTGCTGAAGCGTAATTCGGAGCCAACCTTTGACCCTGACCTTGAGCATATAAAGCGCAGGCTGATTTTCCAAGACTTTTTATAGGACAAAACACGCGACTTATATACCGGAAAGTACGGTAGTTCCACAACTCAAATCATCTGCCTCACACTCAACAACAATAACAGTTATCAACATGTAATCCTAGGACTCAGAACATTCATCTCCCTCACTTTTTTAGATTTAAATCAATGATCAACATTAAGTAATCCATAGTCTGAAAACAGTCATCAGTCTCACTCTCTGGATCGATATCAATTACCATCTATGTCAGTCATCTACATTATGCCATTCTATGACTCGGATAAATGTTAATAAATGGTTTACAAAACCCACACGTTGATAAACGAGACACTGGCAACGTTTCGCCACACAGTGGCTTCTTCAATCCAATGCAGAGAAAGATAGAATAAGAGGAGGACATTGAGGTAATCAGTCCCTCAGCCTGGAGTCGATGTGTTCAGTTTAGGAATCTTGACAAAAGTGGAGCATATTGGCAGAGATGGAGCTTATATACCGATAAGAGATGAGGTGGAGCAGTGGTAGGCGGAGCCAATAAAGGCACTAGTGGAAGTAGGTCGTGGCTATAGATTTTGAAGACATCCCTACATCAAGATCGTTTAGATAATCTACCTCCCGGAATGTTAAACAATTTATCAATATACATACCTGAACCCCCATCCCATGCCAGCTATCAGTCGGAGCTCAGCATTGGCGATGTAATATGGAGTTTGGCCGTAGTTGGTGTAGAAGGATTCAATGGCCACCATGATGTAGAACTTGGTCGTAATAAGAGTGAAGCTTCCTTTCTTTATGAGCGACAATGCTTCTTGTAATCGAACACTCTGATGTGTGTATACCAATATGTAAATGTTCCTATAGTTATATTAATAGAGCCTTTAAATATATTTACTGAAAGATGGTTTATACCATATGGATATATCAAGAAAAACTTATTTGTTAACGGTATTGTTACATTGTATTGTTTAACTGTAATGTAATGTGTAAAGGTGATGTTTTACTGTAATGTTTAACAATAATCAACCAGAAGACATAATTGTCAGGTGAGTAGCGTTAGAGACTATGACTGTTGGGGCATGGCAACCAGATAATGGGGGCATGGCAACCAAATAATGGGGGCATGGCAAGCAAATAATGGGGGCATGTCAACTAATTAATAGAGACATGGCAACCAGATAATGGGGCATGCCAACCAAATAATGAGGATATGAGAACCAAATAATGTGGGCATGGGAACCCAAAAACTGGAAGTATGGGCACCAAATAAAGAGAGTATGAGAACAAAATAATGGGGAGGGGGGGGTATGGAACTCGACCTCTGAACAATTTAAAAAAAGAAAGTTGTTAGATTAAAATAAAATATCAGCTGTTCTTATGCTAGCTATCAATATGTAAAGTAAAACCAGACTATTGACATCTTTTGAAGTCATACTGGTACCTAATACAAGGTGGTGGTGATGGTGACTTCCACAGTGGGTACGGGGACATACCGGGCAATCCACATTGGGGCTGTAATCGTAATAATGTTAAGAACTTCTTTGACCTAGAAGCATAGGAACCTCCGCCAAGCCGTCCACTTCTTCCTGAGTTGCAAGGTCAGCAAAGCTCCTTGATAAGATAACAGATAAGATTTTGTTCGGATTTTTAACCCCGGAGGGTTAGGCACCCAGGATAACCAAAGAAAGTCAGTGCGTCATCGAGGACTGTCTGTCTTATTTCTAGTGGGTTCCTTCAATCTTGTCCCCAAGGATGCGACCCACACCAGCTAACACCCAGGCACCTACTTACTTGCTAGGTGAAAGGGGGCAACAGGTGTTAGGAAAGAGGACCAATATTTCCACTCTTGCCGGGGATCAAACCACGGACACAGTGTGTGAGGCGAAAGCGTTGTCTACCAGGCCACCACTCATCCTAATAATTATAATCAATAATTAACGTTGACCAGGGAGTGTAACATGACATGCGCTAACTAGATGCGGGACGAAAATTACCAGCAAAACAAGACAAGACGTAGTGGCTGCAACCATCGTATTCCCTAACGCTACTGACTCACACCATTACTCTTACATTTTCCGTTTGATTATTATTGTATAGCGAATGTTCTTACATTAATATTCCACATTTCTGTTCACTGTTAAGATGAACTTGTCCCTGGACTCCACAATGCAAATAGCCTCTACCCACTTCAGTGTTCATTTTAATCCTCATTGTTCTTCATATGACTGTACTCAATACTTTATACATAGTACAGCCGGGTAATGTACGTCCTCTGAGAGTACGTATGTTCATGATAATGATGACAGCAATGAAAAGAAATAACATCCTACTTATTGTGGTGTTTATGCTAATATGCTGTTTGTTTATTTAATATTTTCTCATTATGAGGTAATAACATGCTGTCATAGTGGCATATTGCAACAAGAAAGAATTTAGTTCCATATTAAATATTGAGTGCAATTTAAATTATGTAACGTAATCATATTTGGGAATTTTATATCACAGAAAATAATCACCTCCATTTTCTTGTTTACTTCTTTCACCACGGGATCCGTATGAGTGGCGAAGTATTGTCCTCCAGAGCCTTTCCTCCACCAGGGTTCAATGCCCCACCTCCAGTTGTTCCTGGCCACCAGGTCCTCCAAGGATTCTGGGGGTTTAGTTTTCCCTGGATTGTCAGGTGAGCAATTAATGATGAAGTGTATCCTGTAGTCATGACCAGACAGAACAGCAGCCACACACCAACCATCACCTGTACGTCACATGTAAACGGACAGCTTATAAACAAGCAAATCTAAATAATAACTTTTATCGTCATTAAACCAGTCAGATATTTAGACATAATGTAAAGGATGAACTGAAGCGGCAGCTATAATCCTCTATTTAAACCTCTGTAAACCAAATTTTTAGTTTTCATATACACAAGCCATTTGACGACCGATTAATACAATTATTAACGTGGATAACAGTGATTATGAAAACAATCTGCGTAGCAGCACATAACTTTTATTTATTCCAAAATGTTGTATAATTCCTGTGTACAGATAATGGGAGAGAAGATATTAAAAGATTTTAAATGTACAAAAGTCACATAATACATATGAATAACGTCATGGAATCAGAAACAAAGCCGTTTTCAAAATGTTTATCGTGGCTATACAAAAATAACCCTCACACAAGGCAATGAAACTTATTATGATAGTATTTCGATCGGACGTATACCATAACTTGTGACGGGTTAATTGTTTATTGTGACAGTCACGGTATTGTGAATTTTGATTGTTTAGTGTGACTATGTTATGCATTGGCTTGGTCAGTCTAGCTGGTCTGTCTAGCTGGTCAGTCTAGCTGGTCAGTCTAGCTGGTCTCGTCGCAACATACAATAGATATCACAGGTATTGCTGGATTCCATTTTCATCTCGTTTTATACAGATCTTTTAACTTTCTTCTCAACTTTAGGAACTGTTCTAGTCAGTCACTGACTTCCTCCAAGGATAAATAACTACAGAATGCCTTATCCAATCGGCATGAAATTTTCAACCAATGTGAACTATTACTAGATGAATGTGTCCTGTAGTATAGTTGGTAGCGCACTCAGTTCACACACCGAGTGTCCATGGTTCGATCCTCGGCCGGGTGAAAACCTTAGGCATGTTTCCTTACACCTGTTGTCCCTGTTCACCTAGCAGTAAGTAGGTACCTGAGTGTTAGTGGACTGCTGTAAATCGCATCCTGGGTGTGGTAGTATACCTTAGATAGACCTGGGGTTTGAAATGAAATGAATCTCTTAGCGTATAAAGTTGATCTGTGTCAAACAAGAAAACATATGTTCACTGAACCCCGAAACTGTGTTTCTTTTGAGCAGCTTTTAAAATCTAAACTCTGGTAAATACTACTTTGAAAAAGGTTGGTGATATTTATGAAGTGTGCAGAGGCCATTCTGCTTCTTTTAATCTCGAAATGGAAAATAACTATTTTTAATTAAATACATCATTTTTTTCCAATTGCGTTCAGTGACTGTAGAATGAGTCTTCAGGACACCTTCAAATTTATATTATTGACGTTTTTTCCATGTAGTAAGCTTCTCTTTGGTTTACAGTTATATAAATTACAATATGCCCGTTTTATTCAATTGATTTCTAGGAAGCAAGTGGAGAATTTCTCTTCTGGTCAGAAATAAATCGAAGTGTTTAACTTCAAAGGTTTATCATAGGTTTAATCCGCATTGTGTAATTTTTATGTTCCATAACACCTGTATGATCTCAAGGTCACTGTAAAAAAATTATTTTATTTACCCAAGCCTAAATAACAATTGCTTATTTATATATTTATTCATTAAACACTGGTGTCTTAATTTAATATTATTGTTGAGGAAATTGTAACTTGATCTTGAAATTGATGACGACCTCTCCTCTTCAAGGAAGGGGGGGGGGCTCCTTGGCGCGGTGAAGAGGCTCTTGGTGTGAGGAATTACACCTTTTGGTCTCCTTCCTCAGACCGAACCTAATTACCCCCTAATCCCCCTTCCCTATCCCCTCCTCCCCATTTCCCTTTTTTTCCCTTTTAAACCCCCCTCCCAACCCTCCCTTTTCTCCATCCAATTTGTAGCCTCTGAGGTCCTCCCCTCTGGCATTACAATTTCTAGGTAGGGGGAAATGTGCTGGGGTTCATCCCACTCCGTGGCGTCCCTCGGGTGTAGTGTAGTTTGCCGTGGAATCTGGATCATCTGGAGGCGCCCTGCTCCCTTCCCGGATTTCTGGGAGGTAGGGCAGGGTGTCCTGCAGGTAACGGGTGTATCTCCGGAGGCTGCCTGTCGGTTCTGGGAGGTGGTAGCCGAAGGAGGTATTCTTTGTGGTGGGTGTCCGTCCGCCCTCTCTTTTTCCGCAGAGGTGGCTCATTGGATGTGAGGTTGCTATCCCGGAGAGCTGGTTTACTGGTGTGAAGGGTAGGGTATGGCACGGGTACCACGCTGCATCTGCACTGCTGGCTATATCGAGGTCTTCTTGGATAAAGGTAGGAACTTACAGCCCATCCATGCCTTCTAGTAACTGTCCCTCTGCTGTCCCTTTCTTTTTATTTCTTTCCTTCTTTTTTCTTATAATAATAAGAAAGAAATGCCACCATCATGGAGTCTTCGTTCCATGACATCCCTCCTCCTTCCAGGCCCCTTTTTGTTACTACATCCTGTTCTGACCCGTCTTCGGTATTGGACCATTCTCCAGACTTTTCCTATACCCCTTTACCTCCTGCTGGTGACGCTTCATCACCTGCTCCAGGTGCTAAGGCTATGCCCGTTTCTTCTAGTGCCTCTGCCCCTTGTACGTCCTTAAATATGCATCCAGCTTCCCCACATACGTTGCGAAAATTTTTGGATCGCCCACCTGCCTCAGGTGGGGCCACCCGCCGTCCTACGTCTAAACGTTCCAGACTCTTTGCTGACAATGGTGATTCGATTTCTACTGATTCCACCCAGAAATGACCTACACGACACCTACTTCCTTTACGCACATGTTTATAAGTACACAGTGGAACAAATTCTTTTCCTTGCATCCGACGTCTCCAGCTGATTATCTTTTAGACCACAGTATTGGTAAAGCTCTTTTACAAAACGTTGGCCAAAATATATCCTTTGACGCTCTTCAGAGCTGTGCATGCATCGTTAGTCTTTCCCATTGATAATGTCCCTATCACAGTTCACAAGCATGCTACTCTCAATTCTTGCAGTGGTTTGGTGGTTTTACCGCATACCATTGCACAGTGTCTTGCAGTGACGATATTTTAAAGCAATTAGCCCTTCAGGACCTTCCAATTCTCAAATTGGATACATATGTCCTGCCTGCTTGCGGGCGGAGGCGCTTTCCCAGTAACATCTCCTGCTTAACCTTTGACTCATGAACTCCTGTCCTCCGTTTATGTCGCGGGATATCGCCTTGAGGTCCGTAAAGTGGTCCCTACACCCCAACAGTGTCAAAATTGTTGGCGCTTCAGACATTCAGCTAAATACTACTGCAGGTCTGAGGCGGAGTGCCTGGTCTGCTGGGTCATGGATCATGCCGATAAATCTTGCAGTCTAACCTCCACTTGTCTTAATTGCAAGGAAATTCACTCATCTTTTTCCTGCCAATGTCATGTCTATCTTGATGAACGTGAAATCCGTTGCCTTAAGAAGAGCGAAGGCCATACTTATGCTATGGCTGCCTCTCGGCTCTGCCTTCAGGAGAATCTTCCCCGTGTTCCTTATTCTCGAGTGGCTCGGAGACTTCCAACCTTGGCGGTGTCCCCGCCTACCAGCTCCTCCGGTGCCGTGTCTTCCAGGGTCACCACCGTCTTTAATTCTTTTGCGGTTTTACCCTCAGAATCCCCCACCTCCTTACCTATTCCTACCTCTACTTCTTCATGCCCACTACTTTCTCAGTCTGCAAGGCCTTGCACGCCTGCATCTTCTTCGTGTCTATCACTTGCGAAGTTGAACCTGTCTCATAAGTCCAAGTCTCTTCGCATTCCTCCGGTGCTTGCAATTCCCCAACAGTTTTTCTTTTCGACCTCGGTTTCTAGTTCTCATCCCCTTTCTATCTCTCACACGAAGGTGGAGGTTCACCCCCCTCATGTAGTCTCCTCTTCTCTGTTCTCCCCCAGACCTCTTCCCCAGTCACCTTCCAGCCTCCTTCCTCTCCTGTTCCGCAGGACTCTTCTGTCCCCGCCAGCGCATCTCTCCAGGTTTATACTCCCCTTGCCTCTCAGACCTTTTTGGTTCCCTCCATAGTCTTCCCGATCTCTACTTGCTCTCTCTCACCTGTCTCTGAAGTCATGGTATCGGCATCTTCCTTATCCACTGAGACACTTGACGCTATCTCTGACTATATTGCGAGACGAAACCCTCAATGATGCGCCTCCTTCTACCCCTTTTTATTTTTCAGGACCCTCAGAGCAATCTTTTCCTTCACAGCATTCCGATTCCTCCTTGCTTACACACTTTCCGTTGCCTCCACACATTGACTTTACTGACCCTACTAGCCCATAGATTTTATCGCTTCTTATTGTTGACATACCTGTCTTTGTGAATAATGACTTATTTACAATGGAATATTCGTGGCCTCTGGGGTAATTGGGGAGAGCTCCAGGTGTTGCTCTCCCAGTTTTCCTTAAAATATGTCGGGTTACAGGAGCCGAAAATTCGTTCAGCTATTATTCGTCCCGTTTCCGGCTATGTGTTGTTGCATTCTTCTGATCCCTTTCCTGATGAATCATTTAATGAGAGTGCGCTTCTTGTGGCGTTGGTATACCGTATCAACTCTCTTGTACCCTCCCCTGTCTGCCTGCCTATAAATACCCCTTCCTCCGTCTCTGTGTGTTAGTGTGACTTTGTAAATGGTCCAAGTCGGGCCGAAACGTCGTCGTAAGCTCCTCCCTTTTATATGTGCGGGTTGTGTGTGTATTGTTCCAGTCACGGTATTGTGCCTTTTTTGTTATTAACAGGTCTTTGTTCGTTCTCTGCTGCATTATACTGCAGCCCGTATTTTTTGCACAGATGGTATACAGTTTGCTCTCTATATCTCTCCTTTTTCCGTGCATTCTGTATCTCGGATATTGCGTTCTTGATCTCTTCTCTGCTGCTGCCCGTCTTGTTAGGTGATTTTAACGCTCATCATCATCTTTGGGGAGGGTCCCACTGTGACTCTCGTGATGATTAGTTGGAGACTCTTCTCACTTCTCATCCTCTTCATGTTTTAAATAAGGTGCTCTCACCCATTTTGACTCTCACACTCAGTCTCCTGCATTGATCTTTCTATCTGTTCCTCGTCAATCTCATTTGATTACGCTTGGTCTGTTCTCCCGGATTTGCACGACAGGGATCACTTTCCTATTCTTCTTACTTCTACTACGTATTCCCGAAACCTCGTAGCCTTCGTTGGCAGTTTGGACGAGCAAATTGGCACTTATACTCTCATCTTATCGCTTTTTGTGGGGACCCTTCTTCATCCTCTAATAATGAGCACCAGTTTTCGACCTTAGTTTTGACTGTAGCCTCGCGTTCTATTCCTCAAACCACAGGCAGGCATTCTCAGACATGCGTGCCTTGGTGGTCTCGTGCGTGTGCCCGTACAGTGCGTTTGAATCGTGCTGCATGGGGCCGTCATTGATATAATCGGACCTCAGATCATCTTTTGGATTTTAAGCAGGCAAGGGCAATCGCTCGCCGCGTCATATGCGACTCTAAACGCACTTGTTGGCAAGACTACGTTTCTACCATTACGTCGACTCTCCCTATGTGTGCGGTTTGGAAGAAGGTACAGAAGTTGTGTGGCAAGTACATTTCGGACCCATTTTTCATTTTGCAGGTTGCTGCTGTTAGTGTTGCGGAATCTCTTGAAGTTGCCACGGAAATCTGGAACTATCTTGTCCGTGTCTCCCAAGGGCTTCACCTCTGTCCCTCGTTTCTCGTGTCTAAGTCTACCAGGGAGTAATTGCCCTTGGATTTCTCTTCTAATGGAATAGAGCCGTATAACGTACCTTTCACTTTCCTAGAGCTAGAGTCCATGCTTTCCGCTTGCCGGTTATCAGCAGCTGGGCTTGATGATACTCATATCCGTATGCTGGAGCATATGCATTCTACAGCCTTTGCAGTCCTTTTGCGTCTTTTCAATCTTATTTGGACGCGAGGGGTTCTCCCTCAACAATGGAAATCTGCCATTGTCCTACCGTTTCGCAAACCAGGCACCTCGGGGCTTAATACCTCTCACTATCGTCCCATTGCTCTGACCAGTGTAGTCTGCAAGGTGCTGGAACGATTGGTGAATAGACGTTTGATGTGGTATTTGGAGACTCACAATAGTCTTTCTCCTCACCAATATGGCTTTCGCAAGGACCGATCTACAGTACTTTGGACCCCTTGCTTCACTTAGATACGTATGTGCGAAATGCCTTTGCTAACAAACACTCCGTACTAGCAGTCTTTTTTGATCTTGAGAAGGCATATGACACCACTTGGAGGTATTACATTCTAGCCCAAGCCCACTCCTTAGGCGTCCATGTTAATCTACCAGTCTTCCTTGCTGCTTTCTTATCTGATAGACATTATCGTGTCCATGTTAGCACCTCGCTTTCCTCAGACTTTGTTCAGGCCGAGGGAGTTCCACAAGGTTGTGTCCTTAGCACTACCCTTTTTCTCTTGGCTATAAATGACCTACCTTCTGTTTTTCCATCGCATATATGTGGATGACTTTGCTATAGCTTATGCAGGCGCTGACTGTCGCCTTTTAGCGGCCTACCTTCAGGATACGATTGACCGAGTTTTCCATTGGGCCACTTCTCATGGATTTAAATTTTCTAGTTCGAAAACCCATTTCATTACCTTCACTAGACGTCCTCTTGTCCCAGATATTCCATTGTATTTACAAGGCTCACATCTTCCAGAATGTGATACGGTCAAGTTTCTTGACCTTCTCTTCGATCGCCGGTTGACATGGAAACCTCACATTTCCTCTTTGAAGGCAGCTTGCCATGGTCGGCTGAATCTTCTTAAAATTCTTGCACATCGTTCATGGGGAGCAGATCGCCGGGCTCTCTTCTGTTTGCATTCCACCCTAGTCTTGTCCAAGCTCGATTATGGCGACCAAGTCTATTCTGCGGCTTCTCCTATAATATAATATAATTCATGTTAAGCGCTAAACCTATTTGGGTTATTCAGCGCAATACTTTGTGGAGGTTTGATCCTCCGTCTGCTGGGCGCGAGACAGACACGCTCTCTATTTGTACTCACCTATCCCTACGGCTTCTCCTACATCTTTTTTTTTTAAGTTAGATACCGTTCATCATCAGGGTCTACGCTTATGCCTTGGTGTCTTTTGTTCATCCCCTGTTGAAAACCTCTATGCTGAGGCGAATGTTCCTTCCTCAGCTGATCGTCGTGATGCTCATTGCCTTCGTTACTTTATTCGCTCTCATGACCTTCGTGTTCCTTCTACGTATAGGTTGGTCTCAGACGTTAGTAGAAGCCTTTGTTCTTCGCCCCTGCTTGCTCCGACCGTTTTCTCTTCGTCGTCACTCACTCCGGTCTTCTCTCCAGTATGCTCATTTAGCGTCTGCCTTTTCCCTACCCCCTTGGGAGGTTTCGATGGTTCATGTCTGTTCATCCCTACTGCTGTGCGCCAAAGCTCTCCTACCTACGACTGCTTCTCGCTCTTTTTCTTGATCACTTCCGGTCGCATGCTCATGCCGTCGCTGTTTATACAGATGGTTCTAAGTCTTCTGATGGTGTTGGGTTCGCGGCGGTGTTCCCTGACGATGTTGACCGAGGTCATTTGTTAGACTCGGCTAGTATTTTTACTGCCGAGTTGAATGCCATCCTCATAGCACTTCTCCGTATTACATATGTCTCCGATGGTTGTGATCATTTCAGATTCCCTCAGCGCTTTACAAGCCATTAAACAATTTGATTCTCCTTATCCACTGGTCCTTCTTATTCAGTTATGGTTGCACCGTGTGGCTAGCAAAAACAAGGACGTCGTTTTCTGTTGGGACTCTGGACACGTTGCTGTGCAGGGTAATGAACAGGCGGATGCTGCTGCGCGGTCAGCAGTATGTGATCTTCCGGTTTCCTATAGAGTTATTCCGTTCAGGGATTATTTTACAGTCATCTCTGCCCGTTTTTACAGCCTTTGGCAACAACTGTGGTTGGACATGCACTATAACAAATTGCACTATAACAAATTGCACAGCTTTTAGGTTTGTGGCCATCTTCTTACCACTGTTGCCGTTCCCAGGAGACTGCTCTCTCCCGTCTCCGCACCGGCCATACTCGCCTTACCCATGGGTATCTCATGGAACGACACCCTATTCCTCTCTGTGAGGTTTGTTGGGTCTCTATTTCGGTTCTTCACTTTCTTGTTTATTGTCTGGTTTACCAGTGAGCTGGCAGGATTTACCTCCACCGCCGCCGCCGCTATACCACTCTTACCTTATCTCTCCTTCTTGCTGACGGTCCTGCCTTTGACTTACGATCACTTTTTTACTTTTTGTCAGCAACTGCTTTACTATACGAACTTTGACACATAGCCATTAGCGTCCCTTCCAGCCCTTTTCTCCCCTCACCTCTGATTCCCTCTCCACCTAGCTGTTTATAGACCCGGCACTATTTTCTGCCCCGAAGCGCTGCATGACCCTTGTCGATTTAGTGCTTTCTTTGATTATAATAATATGCCGACCTCTGCACTGTTGTTTTCGTGGGCACTAAAGCACAGGCTACTGCAGTTATGGAATACGAAAATTATTACATTTCTCGGTTCGCATAGAGACCAATAAACAGCTTCTTGCTGCAATAAAAAGATAACTCGCTCAATATCAGCAAAAAAATAGATTCCGAGTGGCAAACATGAAATATTTTACTATGTAAATTTTCCTGCATTAACATGGAGAAAAATGAACAATATTCACAAATGAAAAAGAGAGACGGAATAATATATGAGAATATTTTCGTCAAGACTCACTCTTCTTGAGTTACTGTGTTGGTCACTGACAGGTAGGTCAGGGGGCGACTGGTACAGTAGAGCTCCCCAGCTGTACAAGAGTGCAGTGCTCAGCGTCACATCTTGTAATCCTGTCACCCAACTCCAAGCTCTCTGCAGCAGCCACAGGATAACGCTCCACACAATTATACAGACTAACTGCGCCAGCCACAAACTTCCTGATCATTGTAATAAATAACTTCAGTGGTAAAATTTTGTTGGTTATAAATATTTCAATTTAATTATATCAATCAGTTACGCATTTAGGAAACTAAGAACTAACTTAATTTACTTAATTTGTCAGGTGACAAAACTCTCATCATTGACGTAAAAAGACCACAATAAAAATATTACTGAAATTATATATATATATATATATATATGTCGTGCCGATTAGGTAAAACTGGTCAATTAGCAAGAACTCATCTAAAATTTAGTCCTTTCTAAAAATTTATCTTATACGTTTAAAGATGTATTTTTTTCATTTATGTTAATGTAAGAATTTATAATTTTGTACCAAGAGAAACTTTGAAAACCTACCTAACCTTATTACAACAAGCGCAATTTAATTTAGCCTAACCCAACTAAATATATTTTAGATACGTTAACATTAATTTAATAATAAACAAACACAATGAAATATATTTTTTTCGTTATGTTCAGAATGATTTTGGCGAAATTATTGCATACACAAATTTTCACTTGTCTTATATGGCAAGGTGAGCGTTGCTATTTAAGCCAAAATTGCAAGTTTTACCTAATCGGCACGACATATATATATATATATATATATATATATATATATATATATATATATATATATATATATATATATATATATATATATGTCGTGCCGATTAGGTAAAACTGGTCAATTACAAGAACTCATCTAAAATTAAGTCCTTTCTAAAATTTTCTCTTATACGTTTAAATATATATTTTTTCATTTATGTTAATGTAAAATTTATAATTTTGTACCAAGAGAAACTTTGAAAACCTACCTAACCTTATTATAACAAGCGCAATTTAATTTAGCCTAACCCAACTAAATATATTTTAGATACGTTAACATTAATTTAATAATAAACAAACACAATGAAATATATTTTTTCCGTTAGTTTCAGAATGATTTTTACGAAATTATTGCATACACAAATTTTCGCTTGTCTTATATGGCAAGGAAAGCGTTGCTATTTAAGCCAAAATCGCAAGTTTTACCTAATCGGCACGACATATATATATATTTTTTTTTTTTTTTTTTTTTTTTTTTTTTTTAACACATCGGCCGATTCCCACCAAGGCAGGGTGGCCCGAAAAAGAAAAACTTTCATCATCATTCACTCCATCACTGTCTTGCCAGAAGGGTGCTTTACACTACAGTTATAAAACTGCAACATTAACACCCCTCCTTCAGAGTGCCGGCACTGTACTTCCCATCTCCAGAACTCAAGTCCGGCCTGCCGGTTTCCCTGAATCCCTTCATAAATGTTACTTTGCTCACACTCCAACAGCACGTCAAGTATTAAAACCATATGCCTCCATTCACTCCTATCAAATACGCTCACACATGCTTGCTGGAAGTCCAAGCGCCTCGCACACAAAACTTCCTTTACCCCCTCCCTCCAACCTTTCCTAGGCCGACCCCTACCCCGCCTTCCCTCCACTACAGATTTATACACTCTCGAAGTCACTCTGTCTCGTTCCATTCTCTCTACATGTCCAAACCACCTCAACAACCCCTCCTCAGCTCTCTGAACAATCGTTTTGGTAATCCGCACCTCCTCCTAATTTCCAAACTCCGAATTCTCTGCATTATATTCACACCACACATTGACCTCAGACATGACATCTCCACTGCCTCCAGCCTTCTCCTCGTTGCAACATTCATCACCCATGCTTCACACCCATATAAGAGCGTTGGTATAACTATACTCTCATACATTCCCCTCTTTACTTCCATGGACAAGGTTCTTTGTCTCCACAGACTCGAAGTGCTCCACTCACCCTTTTCCCCTCATCAATTCTATGATTCACCTCATCCTTCATAGACCCATCCGCCGACATGTCCACTCCCAAATATCTGAATACATTCACCTCCTCCATACTCTCTCCCTCCAATCTGATATCCAATATATATATATATATATATATTATATATATATATATATATATATATATATATATATATATATATATATATATATAGCTGAAGGGGGTGGAGCTGCCAGCCACAGGGAGACCCAGAAGACCTGCAAAAATGAAGGCCTTCCCCCTTGCTATAACTTCATCCCAATAGGGTCGGAGAACCTTGGAGCATGGGGCAAGTGTGCTCTAAAGTTTCTCAAAGAACTGGGGGTAAAAATTCATCATAGAAACGAAGGACCACAGGGCAGCCAACTTCCTCTTTCAGAGACTCAGTGTTGCGATCCAGAGGGAAATGCCTGCAGCATTCAGGGCACGCGGCCCACTGCCGGGGAGCTGGACGAAGTATTTGTGATGTAGCTTTGAGTTATCTATGTTGTTTTACTCCCTATTGTATTCTTGTCAATGTATTTTGTCAATGTATTTTGTATTTAAATAAAGTATATATAAAATATTGAGTGTGGTAGGAGAAAATTTTCAAACAGCTTCAGGGAGAACTTTGAGTTTTCCCTGAAGCAAATTTATTCTTTTCTCTGAGGATGAGGGTCCCCAAGACAGTTCCAGAGGTGGTACCTCCCTATATTATATATATATATATATATATATATATATATATATATATATATATATATATATATATATATATATATATATGTCGTGCCGATTAGGTAAAACTTGCTTTTTGGCTTAAATAGGAACGCTCACCTTGCCATATAAGACAAGTGAAAATTTGTGTATGCAATATTTTCGCCAAAATCATTCTCAACATAACGAAAAAATATATTTCATTGTGTTTGTTTATTATTAAATTAATGTTAACGTATCTAAAATATATTTAGTTGGGTTAGGCTAAATTAAATTGAGCGTGTTGTAATAAGGTTAGGTAGGTTTTCAAAGTTTCTCTTGGTACAAAATTATAAATTCTTACATTAACATAAATGAAAAAAATATATGCTTTAAATATAGATGAGTTCTTGAAATTGACTTAAGTTTTACAATGAGTTTATACTAATATAATATATATATATATATATATATATATATATATATATATATATATATATATATATATATATAAATATTCTGAGTATCTGAGTTATTATCTATGTTGCTTACTCCTATTGTATTCTTGTCAGTATTTCTTGAAATAAGTATATATTATATATATATATATACTATATATATTATATATATATATATATATTTATATATATATATATATATATATATAATATATATATATATATATATATATATATATATATATATATATATATATATATATATATATATAATGTCGTGCCGATTAGGTAAAACTGGTCAATTAGCAAGAACTCATTTAAAATTAAGTCTTTTCTAAAAAAATTCTTATACGTTAAAAGATATATATTTTTCATTTATGTTAATGTAAAATTTATAATTTTGTACCAAAAGAAACTTAGAAAACATACCTAACCTTATTATAACAAGTGCAATTTAATTTAGCCTAACCCAACTAAATATATTTTAGATACGTTTACAATAATTTAATAATAAACAAACGCATTGAAATATATTTTTTCGTTAGGTTCAAAATGATTTTGCGAAATTATTGCATACACAAATTTTTGCTTGTCTTATATGGCAAGAAGAGCGTTGCTATTTAAGCCAAAATCGCAAGTTTTACCTAATCGGCACGACATATATATATATATATATATATATATATATATATATATATATATATATATATATATATATATATATATATATATATATAAATAGGGTAAGTCAAAAGAAGAAAATTAATTGAAAGTGAATATAGGAAAGAGTAAGGTGATGAGGATAACAAAATGATTAGGTGATGAAAGATTGGATATCAGATTGGAGGGAGAGAGTATGGAGGAGGTGAATGTATTCAGATATTTGGGAGTGGACATGTCAGCAGATGGGTCTATGAAGGATGAGGTGAATCATAGAATTGATGAGGGGAAAAGGGTGAGTGGTGCACTTCGGAGTCTGTGGAGACAAAGAACTTTGTCCATGGAAGTAAAGAGGGAAATGTATGAGAGTATAGTTATACCAACACTCTTATATGGGTGTGAAGCATGGGTGATGAATGTTGCAACGAGGAGAAGGCTGGAGGCAGTGGAGATGTCATGTCTGAGGTCAATGTGTGGTGTGAATATAATGCAGAGAATTCGGAGATTGGAAATTAGGAGGAGGTGCAAGATTATCAAAACTATTATCCAGAGAGCTGAGGAGGGGTTGTTGAGGTGGTTCGGACATGTAGAGAGAATGGAACGAAACAGAATGACTTCGAGAGTGTGTAAATCTGTAGTGGAGGGATGGCGGGGTAGGGGTCGGCCTAGGAAAGGTTGGAGGGAGGGGGTAAAAGAGGTTTTGTGTGGGAGGGGCTTGGATTTCCAGCAAGCATGCGTGAGCGTATTTGATAGGAGTGAATGGAGACAAATGGTTTTTAATGCTTGACGTGCTGTTGGAGTGTGAGCAAAGTAACATTTATGAAGGGATTCAGGGAAACCGGCAGGCCGGACTTGAGTCCTGGATATGGGAAGTACAGTGTCTGCACTCTGAAGGAGGTGTGTTAATGCTGCAGTTTTTATAACTGTAGTGTAAAGCACCCCTCTGGCAAGACAGTGATGGAGTGAATGATGATGAAAGTTTTTCTTTTTCGGGCCACCCTGCCTTGGTGGGAATCGGCCGATGTGTTAATAAAAAAATAATAATAATAATTTATATATATATATATATATATATATATATATATATATATATATATATATATATATATATATATATATATATATATATATATAAGAGAGAGAGAGAGAGAGAGAGAGAGAGAGAGAGAGAGAGATTTTAAGTGCTTAAGCTCTTATGCTTTCAATACATGTACAGTATGTTGTTAGACAGGAACCACCCAGGGAGGTACTACCTTCCTGCCAAGTGAGTGTGAAACGGAAACCTATAATTGTTTTACATGATGGTAGGAGTGCTGGTGTCTTTTCTTTCTGTCTTATAAACAAGCACGAAAACAGGTACGTGTTGCTACTTCTGCTTACACTTAGGCACACTATATATACATGTACACGTATATGTATACACACCGATCTGAATTTTCCTCTATTTTTTTAAATAGTTCTTGTTCTTATGTATTTCCTTTCAACTCTATGGGGATGTGGGAAAGAATGTTTCTTCCGTAAGCCATGAGTGTGTACGAGGCGACTAAGAGGCAAGGAGCAATAGGCTAGTAACCTCTTCTACTGTATAAATTAATAAAAATAAAAAGGAAGAAAGGTTTATGTTGGGATGTTTGAATGGGTGTGGATTTAATACAAATGATAAGAAAGAGATGATTGCCAGTGTTATGAATGAAAAGAAGTTGGATGTCCTGGCTCTAGGCGAAACAATGCTGAAGGAGGTAGCGGAGAGGAGTGTAGAGGAGAGAGAGAGATTTTGGGAAATGTTAAACGAGTGTTTGGGAACTTTTGAACCAAGTGAGAGAGAGAGTAATTGTGGTAGGGGACCTAAAGGCTAAAGTAGGAGAAACGGTTATAGAGGGTTTGGTAGGTAAGTTTGCGGTGCCAGGTGTAAATAATAATGTGGAGCATTTGATTGAACATTGTATAGAAAGGGGTTTAGTTATAGGTAACACATATTTTAAGAAAAAGAGGATAAATAAGTATAAAAGATATGATGTAGGGCGTAATGACAATAGTTTGTTGGACTACGTATTGGTAGATAAAAGACTGTTGGGTAGACTTCAGGATGTGCATGTTCATAGAGGGGCCACAGATATATCAGATCATTTTTTAGTTGTTGCTACAGTGAGAGTAAAAGGTAGGTGGGAAACAAAGAGAATGGCATCAACAAATAAGAGAGAGGTGAAGGTTATAAACTGAAGAAGGAAACAGGGTAAGATATAAACAACTATTGGAAGAAAGATAGGCTAGTGAGAGTATAGGCAATGAGGTTGAAGAGGTATGGAATACATTTAAGAATGTAGTGTTAGAGTGTTCAGAAGTGTGTGGTTACAGGAAAGTGAGTGTGGGAGGGAAGAAGAGCGATTGGTGGAATGATGTAAAGAGAGCAGTAAGAGAGAAAAAGTTAGCATATGAGTGATGCAAGGACGGAAGAGTATATGTAGAGAAAAAGAGAGGTTAAGAGAGTGGTGAAGCAATGTAAAAAGAGAGCAAATAAGAGAGAGTGGGTGAGATGTTATCAACAAATTTTGCGGAAAATAAGAAAAAGTTTTGGAGTGAGATTAATAAGTTGAGGAAGCCTAGGGAACAAATGGATTTGACAGTTAAAAATAGGAGAGGAGAGTTATTAAATGTAGAGTTAGAGGTATCGGGAAGATGGAGGGAATATTTTGAGGAGTTGTTAAATGTTTATGAAGACAGGGAAGCTGTGATTTCATGCACTGAGCAGTGAGGAGGAGCCAGTTATGTGTGTAGAGATGCTTGAGGCAGTGGGTAGAATGAAAGGGGGTAAAACAGCTGGGATTAATGGGATAAAGAGAGAAATGTTAAAAGCAGGTGGGGATATAGTTTTAGAATAGTTGGTGTTTTTATTTAATAAATGTATGGAAGAGAGGGAGGGTACCTAGCAATTGGCAGAGAACATGCGTAGTTCCTTTGTATAAAGGCAAATTGGACAATAGACAGTGTAAAAATTATAGGGGAATAAGTCTTTTGAGATGCATGTTGTCACCATGGTGACAACATGCATAGATAGGGTTGTAAGAGAAGTGAATGCTCGGGTGTGGGATTAAGAGATAAAGAATGTAACATAAAATGGGAGTTGTTACAGTTGTTCTTGGGAGATTGTTATTGTGGTCTTGGGAGATTCTGAAGAGAAGTTGCATAGGTTGGTGAATGAGTTTGGAAGAGTTTGTAAAAGATGAAATTAAAAGTGAACGTATGAAAGAGCAAGGTGATGAGGATAACAAAAAAATTAGGTAATGAAAGATTGGATATTAGATTGGAGGGAGAGAATATGGAGGAAGTGAATGTATTCACATATTTGGGAGTGGGCTTGTCAGCAGATGGGTCTATGAGAGACGAGGTGAATTATAGTATTGATGAGTGGAAAAAGGTGAGTGGTGCACTGAGGAGTCTGTGGAGATGAATGTTATCTATGAAAGCAATCAGGGAAATGTATGAAAGTATAGTGGTAACAACACATTAATATGGGTATGAAGTATGGGTGGTGAATGTTGTAACAAGGAGAAGGCTGGAGGCAGTGGAGATGTCGTGTCTGAGGGCAATGTGTGGTGTGAATATAATGCAGAGAATTCGTAGTTTGGAAATTAGGATGAGGTGCGAGTTTTCTAAAAGTATTATCCAGAAGGCTGAGGAAGTGTTGTTGAGGTGGTTTGGACATCTAGAGAGGATGCAACGAAATAGAATGACTTGGAGGGCATATAAATCTGTAGTGGAAGGAATGCAGGGTAGGGGTCGGCGTAGGAAAGGTTGGAGAGGGGGGTAAAGGAGGTTTTGTGTGCGATAGGCTTGGACTTTCAGCCAGCTTGCGTTAGCTTGTTAGATAAGAGCTAGTAGAGAGCAATGTTTTTTAGGACTTGACGTGCTGTTGGAGTGTGAGCAAAATAACATTTATGAAGGAATTCAAGGAAACTGGTTAGCCGGATTTAAGTCCTGGAAGTACAGTGTCTGTGCTCTGAAGGAACAGTGTTGATATGTTTCAGTTTTTCAGCTTTAGTGTGGGCGCGCCTCTGGAAAGACAGTGATGGAGTGAATGATGATGAAAGTGTTTCTTCTTTTTCGGGTCCCCCTACCTTGGTGGGAACGGCCGATGTATTATTAAAAAAAAAAAAAAAAGGTATAAATCTGTATAGAAGGTTTGATAAAACTTTAAGTACTGAGCTTAAACAAAAAGAAAAAAATGACAGTGACACAAACATGTTTTGGTAATGATATCCAAAATTTAAAATAGCAAAATAAATGCTATTAAAAAGTCATCTTCAATAGTATCTATTTGATGGCAATCCGTTCCTTGTCTCACGAAACATATATGTTTTATATTTTATATTGTATATAAGAAAAAAATCCAAAAATTAAATAATTAAAAAGTATTGTCACTAATAACAAGTAAACGTGACATTTAAAGTGAAGGTTGACAGACCTACCAGTAAAAGGTCTTATTATTGCTAAGTACTGAGGCAGGGGTGCAGGCATCAAGGACACTAAGCTCGTCGAGTCAACTTCGTATGCACTGGCATACATCATTGCCTTCATTCTCCCCGGTGCCACTGGTGCACCGATGTCAACTTCATTCCGCTGGAGCTTCCCCAACATTCCAGTGAAGTTGCCATTGGTATCAGTGCCCCAGGAACGATCAGGAGTTTCACGAATTTCAGTGCTGCCGATTAGTAAAGATTAGATTATGCTTGCTTACCGGAGAGCAAAGTCCGATGATATGTTGCAATCATCACATCATCACGAGCTTGCAATGTTTCAGAAATGAGTAAAGAGTCCAGGAAAATCCGTTCAGTGGAACGGTTCTAGCTAGAGTCGTTCCAGTGAACGGATCTTGCTGGACTTCTTACTCATTCATTCACTGACAGTAAATGGATTCACATAGGCGACTACAAATAGGAAACGCTTCTGTCTCGTGCTCAGCAGACGGAGGATCAAGCCTCCCCCACGTCTTGTGCTGAATGACCCATGTGGCCTTAGCGCTTAACACGAATTAAAAAAACAGACGAGCTCAATAGCAGAGCAGAAGGTTTGGAATATGTATGATCCTTGGATCGAGAACCGTCAAGATATCTTTTTTCATTGGCAGTCATTCATTAAGTCTTGAGTCAATATACTAAACGGCTATTCAGGATTTGAAAACAAATGTATAAAAAAATCTTCTGTATCTGTTTGTTAGAGCTGATGCTGGGAATACAGCAAGCTTATAATACAACAAGCTTACGTCTGTGATTGTGACAAAATCATCCTTTTTTTGTGCTACGTGGCTGTATGGTACAAGTATGGTCCTGCTACGTGGCTGTACGGTACAAGTATGGTCCTGCTACGTGGATGTATGGTACAAGTATGGTCCTGCTACGTGGCTGTATGGTACAAGTATGGTCCTGCTACGTGGCTGTATGGTACAAGTATGGTCCTGCTACGTGGCTGTATGGTACAAGTATGGTCCTGCTACGTGGCTGTATGGTACAAGTATGGTCCTGCTACGTGCTGAGTGGTACAAATATGGGCCTGCTAAGTGGCTGAGTGGTACAAAAATGGGCCTGCTACATGTAGTGTCCAAGGTTCGGATCCATGTTCTGTATTCTGTTTGTTCAGTGAATTGTTAATCATCATTCTTCAGTGGGATATCTATCTTTGGTTGGTATGAAAAAGAATGTACGATGAAAGCTTCTCGGGTTTACAGGTGAGACAGTCTGCTCAGTGTTGATGCTGCTGATATAAGTCGCAGTTATACTGGTAGTTAAACTATCTTATTGAAGGAGTCGTGGCTGAGGAATATGATAATGGTATAAAATACTGAGAAGTTGACGAGTACGAGACATATACAAGAGGTAGGTATCTTTATTCCGAAATGTTTCCATACACAGTAAGCGTCTTCAGTCGCATGAATACATAAGAGGCAGCAGTGGAGATAATAGGACGATGTAATCAGTCCATCACTCCCGAAGACGTAGTTTTGAGGCGGTCAGTCCCTCAGCCTGGAGAAGAGTTTTGCTCCACAGTTTGGAACAATATTAAGCTGACATAATAGAATGGAGACGTATATACTGTCAAAAGTGAGGTGCAGAAAATCTTCACGACAGAAGAGGCGGAGCTCACTAGTAGCAGTAAGAATGTAATCATTGAGAGGTAGTGTAGCAAACCTACTGGGTAAGTCCCTCTCAACTCCAACCTTTCTTCCTTGTAACTAGTGGTCAATTCCTTGTAACTAGTAACAGAGTGACTATAATAATGGTATACAATACCGACAAGTTGATAAGTAAGACACAGGTTCACAAGTTAGGTATCTTTATCAGAAAGGCTTCGCCTAGACAGTAAGTTTCTTCAGCTGAATACAAAGGAGACAGCAGAAACAGTAGTGATGTAAAAACGATAAAATTAGTTAATCTAGCAGTGAACATCTATGATAAGTTCTCTTAACTTCAATTAATTTAGGTAAGAAGTTAATCACAAAGTCAACAAAGCTAAACAACACAATTATATTTCTCCTAGACCTTTAAAATTTACATGTATATAAGTGTAGCATTTGTAACTTAATCTTGTAGAATAAGCTTTCAGGTGCACTGTAGAAGTGCAGAAGTAGATCTAAGAGTGGTAAAGGATGAGGTTTTCAAGGATGAGGTTCTGCAGTTTTCAAGGATGAGGTTCTGGCTCTCGAGTATGAGTTACCAGTTCTTAGGGAGGAGAATAAGAAATGATATATTTAAATTTAATTTGGAAAAGAAGAATGGTACAGTAAGCATAATAAGGAATAGGTTGTGGTTGTCAGTGATGAAGAGAAACAAATCAAGTGTAAGGAATGGAGAGTGGTTTGCAGAAGTGGGAGGAGGATGAGACTGAGGAAGATTGAAACATGGGTGAGCTGTTGTTAATAAGGAGGCAGGTAAGACAAGTGCTTCAAAATGTAAGAAAATGAACACACTCGTTGAAGAGTCTCAGGTTCGATATATGGATTGAACTTGCTGTAATAGTGATAAGAAGGCAAGACAGAGGATTGAACTTGCTGTAATAGTGATAAGAAGGCAAGACAGAGGATGTGTTTAGCAGGTACAGGTATGGGTCGTGTAGTGTGAATATTAGATAACATCATGGAAGCAGTAATGGTGTATAATACCAACAAGATGATGAAAAACACACAAGTTGAAGAATTAGACACTTTTGCAACATTTGAGAATTTTTAGAAGTTTGAGGTAATCAGTCCCTCAACCTAGATTAAGATGTTCTTCACCGAATTCTTGACGAATCTAAAGCATAGGCATGAAGATACCCACTTATATAGTAGTGAGTGAGGTGCAGCTGAAGACATCACCACCGTGATGTCTTCTAAGACTTTTTAAAAAAAGCATGTATCGGAACTATAGGAAATAACCCGCTGGACTTGGTTTTGGCAAACGAGGATTTTCTGATATATAAACTTCCGGTTAATGAAGAGCATGTAGATAGAATTATCTTAACGACAACAAAAGGGAGGTAACCTGACAGTGAACTATCAAGAGGGAGGCCGGATGAACAGTGGTCATGACTGCAACTCTGACATCCTCCAAAGCATTGTACAAGCTGGCTAAGCTGCACATATTAATAATAAAGGATTTAGATAAAAAATGAATGACCCAAAATGGATAAACTATAGACAAAAGCATCTCTTGGCGAATAAAAAATGGTAAGCTTCTCCTTATTGAACAATATAATAAATTTAAGAAAGAAATCGAAAAAGGAATAAGGAAACCCAAAAGAGAAAATGAAATTGAGGTTGAGTAGAAATTAATAACCAATTCAAAGACTTTCAGATAAACAGGTATAAGTAACATTTGGGAAAAGATAGGCCCACAACAAAATATGAGCCATTTTCAAAACTTATATCCTCTAATTTTTCATATAAGAGGATATATACGAAAATCAGAAATCCATATTTATGCTGGTGAGGACGAAAATTTTCTATCTATTTTCTGAGGACCAAGTCACTAGTTTTTTTTTTATATTTTATTTAAAATCCAGTATTACATCACATAGAAACAATTAAATATCAAGGAACAGTAAAAGCAAAACATACAGTTTACCAACAGAGTAAGTACATTCAACTGAAATAAGGTACTCTCGTAATCGACATTGAAAAACATACAAGATTGAGAAAACCTATAGTGTAAAATAGTAGACATAATGAAACCTGAACCCACCCAAAAAGAACTCCTAAAACTCCAAACATCTTAATTTAAATTAAGTATACACACTTGTTATTTATATTATTTACTGTACAAAACAAACTCTATGAGTCATCAAAATGGGAGAAACCCCGGGAAAACATTCCCATGCATCCAAAACCCTAACCCTACACTTAACCGCAAGCTCTATAGTACATAACCATTAAACACTGACTAAAACCCCGTTTACAATATATTCAAAGCATATATTGTTACCATAATGAGTAGCACATTTCACGCCAAAATGAATTGAAACAAAAATTTACAAAATCTTTCACTCTAAACACAACGACCCAACTGCTCTCCTAATGAGAATATCAAACATAACCAGCAATTACATATACCATAAAGTACTGCAAAGCTAAACCCCCTCGCTTATTACATACACAATTTTCAATACACCCGAGACAGAGTCACGGAGGAATGACCACGGAAACCTGAGTGTAACACAGAAGGCATCCGATGGTCATAAGATTGAAACATATGCAATACACAAACATATTACATAATAATATATTATATACTATACAAACATATATATAATCAAAACCACTATGAATACCTTTAACAAAACACAATATGGGACTCCTAAAGGGTCAAAAGCATACAAGTATTAATATACTACAACAATTACAACTAAACTTTTGGTAATATGAACCATCAATAACAGTAAAGAAAAACTAGGCACACACGCATAACATAGAAATCTCCGTAACATTCGTGAAAGGGATGCCCGTAACCTGGCTCAAACACCTCACAGTGACGAAGTCTACGGATCAGACCCATTCAGTTTCAATACAAACCAATACAATGAAAGAGAATACCAATGATACCTCATCTTTTGCATTTTTTTTTAATACATAACTAAAAATACAACTCACAATATAAAAAAAGAGAATAATCCCATATATCAAGAATGATAGCCATAATAATTGCAATAATACATCAATCACATTTGTGAAGTGAGAAACCGAAAAAGGAACCAAACTATCCTAAGGGCACAACCTGGCCCTCAAGTAAGGCAAACCCCCATTGAAAAAAACCTGAAACCCAAAAATGAAACCCCAAAAAAAAACTAACCCCCCCTTCGTCTGAGTTTCCAAACATACCACACACACACTCACCTAGAAAAGAAACCCACACCCCTTTTTCCCAAGGGGAAAAAGGGTTAGTGGAAAACCGGGATAAACCCTTGACAACCACATCCCCCCTCCCCCATACATAAAACCCACCTATCAGCTTTCACACCTACCCATCAGCTCCCATCACCGGAGACCAAACCCCTTCCTTGAAAAAAACCAAAAACTATAGCTTGGAGTTAACCCAGCAACGACCCCATTGTTAAAAGCCTATATCCTACAGAAAAAAACCTATCCCACACCCTCCCATTCAACTTCTGGTTCCTACACTTAATTCTATAAAATCTCGCTGCTAAAGCCATAATCCTAGCATCACTCCTAACCCTCCCTCATACTCCAAGAAACATAAATAAAATCCATAACCAAATACATGACCGCACGCCTCACATCCTCCGGGCATCCCACCACATCCAGACTTAAACATATTAACGCCGATAACCCATTTCCCCCACACCCCGTATTACCCCTAGAAACCATTCCCTCACCCTCTCAAGACCCCCACAAAAATATACGACATGGAATGCAGTATCCAAATACCCACAGTGTTGACAATTCCCATCACCTGCCAGTCCCATTACAAAAAGCTGAGCCCTAGATGCCAAAATACCATGTAAAAACCGATACCCAATCTCACGCACCTTAGGAGGCAACTTTAGACGCCTAAACCAAAACCACGTAACATTCCAATCGTAACGCGGATAGACATCCATACCTAGAACCTCCATTTCTCGCCTTCCCACCTTATCTAATCTCCCCACCTTCACCTTACCCAGATCTGGAAAAACCAAAAGATGCAATAAAATTGCCTCACAAAACAACAAATTCCCTCCCTTCCACCATCTGCGAACCTCACTCATCACCCGCCCCACTCTCACTCCTCTAATCCCCCTCGCGCTAGATATTCCTGCCTAACATATATTCCTAACAAACGCCTCTGCAAAGGTATCAAGAACAACCCGCCCTTCGCTACACTAGTCATTACCACATCCCTCCCTAACCAGTGCCTCCTGTAACACCATATAAACCTTAATACCGGACTTTGCAACCACAGAACATCTTCCTCCAATAAGGGATATACCGCCACAACATACCACAACTTGCTGTATACCAAGGAATTAACAACGATGACCCTCTGCAAGAGAGTGACCTCACCAGGCCACCAACCCCCCATCCTACCCAGAGCGGCATTTACCACTGCTGAGGAATTAACCTCGCGCACAACACTCGCCTGAGTACAAAAAGTCACTCAGCATATCTTTAACCTATTCACTATCAGCCACCCAAAACCCTGACCCAATGCCTTCCCCCCCACCCATTTCCCCACCTCCAATAATTTCGATTTCTCTCTATTCGCCCGCAGGCCAGTAGCCAAACCAAAAATCTCAATTATCCTATTTACATTAGCTAACCCCTCCATAGTACCTACTAAGATAGTGGTGTCATCTACATAGCTAATAATTCCCGTATCTGCAACCCCATGATTACTCCCTTCCCTCACCCCTTCCGACACCAACCTAAAAAAGGGGTCCTGCAAACACGCAAACAGGAGCTGTGACAAGGGGCACCCATGCCGCAACCCCCGCCCCAAGCTCACTTCGGACCTCACCCTGCCATTCACCTGCACCCTCACACATGCATCCACATACAATGAGCGGACCCAACCCACAACCTCTGCCCCAAACCCCCTGCCATAACAGCACCGCCTGCAGCATATCCCTATCAACACTATCATAAGCTTTTTCCCAATCTAAACCTAATACACCTCCAGCTATTCTGCCCTCCAGAAAACCTTTGACCCTACGATGTCCCTCCCTCATACGTCGCCCCGGAACCCCGTACTGACCCTTCTCCAATAATTTCCCGAAAACTCCTTTCATTTGATTAGCAAGAATGCGTGCAAAAATCTTATAATCTGCACACATAAGTGTAATTGGCCTATAATTCTCAATTGTCCCACAAGCATGACTTTTCGGCACCAAAACCACATTACCTGTTGCCATATCCCCACCCAGACTACCTTTCAATTTCATAGCATTAAAAAACCTAACTAACATCTCCCTCAGACCTCCCAATGAACAATATAGAAATCCCCGGAAATCCCATCCAGGCCCGGGGCTTTGCCCAGGGCCTGACTCTTCACTGCCTGCCAAACCTCCTCCTCAGTTATACTTCCTTCCATACTCTCCCTATCTCCGGCC
Organism: Cherax destructor; assembly: GCA_009830355.1. NCBI lineage: Eukaryota > Metazoa > Arthropoda > Malacostraca > Decapoda > Parastacidae > Cherax > Cherax destructor. The sequence goes on from WNWK01015632.1 coordinate 37,615, forward strand.
CCTATTCTCCCCACTATACTCTCCAAAATTACATCCTGGGATACTCCATCACTAACCCCCTGCCTCATCTTACACTCAAACCAAGCATCCACATAACAACTTATGGCATCCGTAGTACGAAGAATCTGCCCCTTCCTATACCCACGACAATCCTCAGTAACCCTCAAAGACATTACCGTCATATCCCTTCTCCGGGTCTGAAAAGTACGCAACACTAGCGCAGAGGGTTTGTCCCCTCATAAAACTTCCTCTAAACCCATGTACCCTCAGAGCATGAAAATTTTCAATCTGCAACTCCCTCAGTTGCGACCGCAGATGGTCAATTTCAGCTATGGATACCTCCCCCCACCCTCATAACAAGTCCTCAACTGCCCCTCTATGTACCTCAACATTCCCATCCGTTGCCTCGCATCATCCCAACCCAGTCGCTGATAAAAATCCTGTAACACCACTTTAGCACACACATTCCACCATTCCACAATATCACTTATCCCCCTCCCCTCGTTCCATACACGTCCCCACCAATCCGCAAAAACATCCCTGTGATCCATCCCCTGCAACAACCGCACATTTAACTTCCAATAACCGGGATATATCTTCGCCGCCCCAGCCCAACCCATCTTCACCAACACACCCCTATGGTCGGAGAAACCAAAATCCTGACATGTTACCTCACCTACCTGGACCACCACTGATACATATACCCGATCCAACCGAGCCACATAACCCTTTTTAATATAAGTGTGATCCACATGCCACCCTCACCCCTGACCACATCTTCCACCCTAATCGCCCGCATCACCTTCCACAAGCTCTGCAACATACAAGCTGCCCCCCGAGGTTCCACATCCCTCCCTCTAATAATGCAATTCCAATCCCCAGCGATTATCATAACCATCGGTAAACCTCGCAGTGCATAAACTAAATCATCTCTACAAACTCATCCTTAGCGCGGCGATTGGAAGTCGCCAGCATATATACACCTATGAAACACACCTGTATATCACCCCAAACCCTGTCCACCCGTACTATCCTACCACCACCCCCTCTTCCCAGGCTTTTAACTTGAAGGGGCTGGTCTCGCGAATACCCACCATCACCCCACCCTTGAAATTCCCCGAGTTCCCAGTATAACACGTATATCCTTTCAAACACAAATCCCTACAACACCTATAGTTATGCTCTTGGAGAAAGCATACATTGACATTCAACCGTCTGAGCATCACCTCAATCCATCTCCTCCAAACTTCCGCCCGGAGCCCATTCACATTCAAGTTGAAACACCTGAAAAGGTCAATGGGGGCTTGCCACTTCAGCGCACAGATCATATAACACCTGGCACAGAGGCCCCACTATGTGCCCTCCCTCTTTCACCCCTACTCCACCATTTCTCCCTTGGAACACAACCTTCTTACCCTTTACAACATCCTTCCAAGCCATTTTACAAGATCTTTGGCCCGGGGTTATGACATCCTCAGCAGCCCCACTGGGCTGCTTGTGGGATGCTCCCACACATTCCATATCCCCAAGACCTTCCTCCCTATGCACTTCCACCTCAGCCACCACCTCAGGCATGGAGTCAACAATGTCCTCCACCGGACCAATCTCACACTCAGGACTCGCCGAAACACCAGGTGAGTCCTCGTCCAGACTCAAAACACCCGCGGGAGACGGGCTCTCAAGGAGGCTCTGGATGTCCTCAAAACAGGTCCTCGGCAACTCAGAGACCACCTCTAACAACCTGAGGACAATCCTTCACCCCTTCCAGCAGCTCTGGGGTCAAAGTCAGGACAGCCTCTTCAGCAGCATCAACAGCCTCACTCCAACTCCAAGGGACATCCACAGTATCAAGAACTGCGTCCACACTCGTCTTGGTCTTCTCTCTCGGGTCCACCTCGGAACGAGATACCCCATCATCCCGACGTCCAGGTTGCCACTCCCTTCGTTGATCACACAAAGCCGCCACATGCCCCGGGGCACCACAGAGCCGGCACGTCCTTACCTGTCTGGCATACAAGACATATACTTGGGTACGAAACTCTTGCATCTGGACATATGACGGGATAAGCCTCCTCAAAGTCATTTTGAGGGAGTATGTACCCTCCGGCATTCCAGCGTAAGTACCTTGCTGCCACCTACCAACATTGGCTACGTGGATTGTCCCATACTGGCCGAACACTCGACGAACATCAAATTCAGGTGCCTCAAATGGAATGTTCTTCAAATGAATCCATGAGTAATTCGCCGACACGTCACGCATACGCACCTCCAATTCCGAATTGATGACAATATTCTTCTCTTGAAACTTGTCCACCATTGCTTCATACACACTGGTAGAGTTGAACTTGACGAAAATTCTGGCGGCCCCATTCAAGGAGATACCATATATGGCCTCAGTCAGGACTCCGAAGGTATCACGGATAACCAATGACAAGATGACCTCAGCATTGTCAGGATACACAGCACCTTTAAGCAAATCCATGCAGTGTTTAGACGTTGCCGGTAAGTATCCGTCATTGTGGTGAAAACAAAAATTTCACCTAACCTCCACCAGGGGGACGACTGAGCTCACCCGTGCACCACCAAGGCTGGGGAGTGACTATCTCAAGTCACTAGTGACTTGGTCCTCAGACAAGTAGATAGATTGAAGCCAAAAAAGTCACCAGGCCCTGATGACTTGTTTCCAAGGCTTCTAAGGAAATATAAAGAGGAAATTAGCAAACCATTAGTTAGTCTCTTCAACAGATCACTGGAAACAGGAATCACATGGGATAAGCGAGAAATGGCAAATGTGATATCAGTTTATTAGGCAGGGGATACATCCATATCCTCATATATACCAATCAGCGTAACCTGAATTATGGAAATTTGATGAAATCAATAAGTGCTGACAGAATTTGCAGCTACCTTGAAAAGATTAAATTTGATTAACAACTCTGAACTTGGATTTTGTAAGGGGTGTTCTTGCCTATCGAAATTAGGCCTTTGATGAATTTCCATACAGGAGACTGATTAAGTAGCAGCACATGGTATATAAGGATAAATTATTTTCTGGGTCAAGGTATGTTTGAACGATAGACAATAGGGAGCATACATTAACGGGGAGAAATCAGCTTTCAACTTTAATAAATTTAAAGGGAACTTTCGCAATTAATAACATGGAAACCATCAAAGAAAAATAAAGAAAAGACTGACGGCGACTAAAGGGATCTTGTTCTGCAGTTGAGATAAGTAAGCTTGTGATCTTTCATATTCATTGAGAAACAATGCACTTCAGGAACTAGTGCTTGGACCCTTGTTGTTCACAATTTACATAAACGAAATTGAGTGAATAAATAGTAACACAACTAAGTTTGCCAGTGACACTGAAATAGGCAGATAAATTATTCCTGATGATGACTCTCGAAAGTTACAGAATAACTTTGAGAAAATAAGATTTAGAAAAGGATAAAGGGAAGGTACTGGTTTGGCAACAGTTGTGAATGAGTGGAACAAACTGCCGGGAAGCCTCACTGTGACAAGAAATTTAGGTGTGTCAATAAGATTCAAAATGCGGGTTATGGTATGATAGTGCGAAGACGATTCATCATCCAGGGATGGACCGTCTTCACTATTAAATACAATAAAACTTATCTGTGTTTAATTTACATACACTCGGTATTGTCTACCAATGTGTTACTATGAGTGGGTGTTGGTGGGTGTGAGTTTGACCTTTCCAGCATGGGCCTGTAGATCTGCTACAATGTTCCTTGTGCAATGCTAAATTCACAATAAATAACGAAAAGGAATATTACATCCTCAGGTTTAAAGGCCTGTTATCCTGAGTGTAAAATGGATCTTGGAGCAAAGAAACACAGTAGAAAATGCTTTGAATTGTATTTCCTTCACTAAGCAATTATATATATATATATATATATATATATATATATATATATATATATATATATATGAATTTTGTATTTTCCTTCAAGTATATTATAAGGCTTTGTACAAGTATGTACACTATATACAGATATAATAGTATTAGTGCACGCCACGGTAGTCAAGGCAAAACAGCAGCCAATAGACAGAGACGACCGTACAACAACCAGCTCAATGCAGGAATGACAATGACAAATATGCGAGTGGTATCCACGTCACCTTTCCCATTGCTAGACCCGCATTATCATTGGCTGAACCAAGTCGTTGATTTCATGATGAGGCCCCATCACCAAACCCTTAACGATGGTTCACTGGTTGGAGGGGCAGCCTATATGGGTGTGCTAACATTCTCCGAATAAGAGTATGTACTCTTTGCATGCAACAAGGAATGTTAAATACACAATAAATAACGAAAAAAAACAAATATATTTTTTTATTTTCAAAGAAAATATATCTTGACACATTTTATGTAACTAATAAAATTTCTAGCGAAAAATTAAAAGCGAGAAAAATAGTGAGTACATACCTGAAATTAAAAACTGAAGAGAGAAGAGAAATGATTCTGGCATCAAGACAATCGTTGAAAGTGACTAGCGTGTCTGGCAGGTTAGTTTGTGTCGTGTAGTCAGAGTAAGGGAAGAACATTATTGTTGTGAACTTCAGCTTGTGTCCCATGAAGTTGTGGAACTGATCTGATTAAAATATTATTTAAAAATGCAAATATAAATATTTATGTGGTACCTAAGGTAATGTTACTAGTCTTGGTAATGGATACCGGCAAATTGGTTTAAAAAGATGCTTGAGCAAGCACTAGGATATATTTATTAGAAAATGTTTTAGTACTTTGACGTTAATCACTTAACATACAGAGGTTGAAAACAACAGAAAGTGGAGCGTGACACAGCCGGCAAGTGAGACATATTTAAGATGAGGTCAGTTAGATAGTAATGTCACGTGATTCCTGTGTGAGGTTGGTTGGTCGTTGCCTGGTTCAGTATCATGAATGTTTGTGTTTTTTTTCAATTTCTGTAACTTCCAGCATTATGTTTCACGGTCTCGGTGACGACTATAAGCGAGGCTTTTGAGACGCCGACGATGTTTAGAAGCCTCACTAATCGCCGTCACGGACACCGTGAAAAATAATATTGCAAGTTTCAAACATTTCAAAAACACTGGCATGCATGATACTCATGGAGGCAAAACATGACCTACCTACACTGGAATCACGTGACATCATTTTCTGATCTAATCTCAAATAAGATTCATTTACATTTTGCAGGTGACTGCGTGTCACTCTCTGCCTCTATATACTGTTATTTTTCAACATCTTTATGTTAACAGTGTTCAAGATTCCAGGAACGAATCGTTTTGTAATAAATATGTCCTAGTGTTTACTCACATGTCTTCTTAAACTTAAGATAATATTACATTATATCCTATTTATTCTGAAATAATTTATATTACACTTCTGGAAATATTACCAAATAGACATTGAGTCCTGTACATGGACTGTATTTCACATGAATTATGACAAAGGAATCTTACCAATAAATATGTCATCAGTCAGTTGGATATGTGAGGTGAGGTTCTTTTGGTACACAATTTGAACGTCCGCCTCCCCGTCGTTGCAGTACAGACACCGTCGGTACACTACGACCCTCCCACTAACTGGCGCTGTTGTAAAAAATTAAATTCATGTAAATAATGTGTATGGCGCGCCGAAGAAGCCGAACTGACGACTTTGGCTTAAAATGTAACTGTATTTTCTACGGAATAAGTAGATTGAAAATTTTCCTGCCTTCATAAAGTTTTTAAAGTTAAAGCAAGAGCTAAACAACGATCTAAGACATGACCTTACAAAGGCAGACAAATCAAATTCGGTACTGAATTTTAGCCAGGTAGACTATAGTGGGAAAATGACCATTTATTAGAGGATTGATGAACACATTCCTCTTAATGAGAATCCTCTTGGTCAAGTTTACATCAAGTTCAATAAACAGCTTTAAACTTTACTTATAGATAATGATGAATTAATTAAACAGTTGTCCGCTAAATTAGCGACTCTTTCATTCATGTATGGATTGATTAAAACCAATAATCGGCATTTCCATTGAGACCTATTATTAGCTCCGTTTTGTCTGCGGCATATAATTTGTCCAAATGGTTGGTCAAAATGCTTACCCCAAAGTAGGTAACATCTTGGATACCCACTTGGAAAACAGCGTAGATCTTATTGAAAAAAAATGCATCATTTGAATAACTCGAATGATTTCAGATTGGAAAGTTTTGATGTTATTGCTCTGTTGACTCGAGTCCCAGAAACAAACTATCCTTCCTGGAGTAAGAACTGGATAAGTCCTCTCTTCATTTGGATTGTTTCTTACAGAGATTCACTTCACTTACCTCGTCTATTAAATTCACAGTTGAAAAGGAAGTGGATTGCACAATATACCCTTTAGATCCTTTAGGTCCTAGGAGGAGGAGAAGGGAAACTCAAACCTGACGGTGAACATAGACAGAATGTTACAAAGATGGGACACAGCAACAAAGGAACACAAGTGGAAACTGAAAACTAAGATGAGTCATAGGATATTAGGAAGCATTTCTTCATCCTGGGAGTTGTCAGGAAGTGTAACACTCTGGAGATGAAATAGTAGAGGGAAGTTGCATATATAGGTTTAAGAAGAGGTACGAAAAGTTTCTTGGAGCCGGGAGAGAGTGACCTAATAGCGACCATAGACAAAGCAGGGACAGGAGCTGTGACCTGACCCCTGCAACCATACAAAGTGAGTACATGTACGTGAGTACACACATATATACACACAGAAACACACACACATAGGCGAGTATTCAGACACACACACAAAAAAAAAAATGTGGCTCATAGAGGAAGTCGAAGGCTCAGGGGATCAGAGGAAGATGGTCCTGGTATACAAGTGTTGATTGTGTCGTTCTGCTGAAGGCGGGGTAGCAATGATAAGGGCTTCGGAGGCTTCTTACTTTATTTGCAATAACGTGAGGGTACACAGGCAGTGTGTTTGTGCCCATGGCCCGGGAGGGCCATGCCCATGTGAGGGAGAGGAGAGTAGGCCTGTTAACTGAGTGAAGGCCGCTGCGTGAGTGAGAGAGAGGCAGGGGTGGGCTGGCTGGCCTGCCTACCGGCTTGCCCTCTGATAGAAACTATGGGAACTAGGCATGTAGGCTTACAGCCCATATTCTGCTCGGCTGGCAGACAGCATAGGCTGTCTATGCAGACAGTACAGGCTGTCTACACTGGTAAGGAAGAATGGATGGAAGAACAATGTAAAAGGATGGAACAAGAGTGGGAGGAGAGCTTTCTGTGAAAATGGAGAAGAGGATGAAGGCAGAGAAGAAGAAATGTAAGTCACAAGCTGAAGCCGCAGAAGCCAGGATATGGGGCCTAGAATATGATGTAAATAGGCTGAAGTGAGGATACATGTCATCTGAAGAGGAGACATGTCATTTGAAGCAGGTACACCTATAATGAACAAGGAGCCCAACGGAAAGAAAGGAGAGCCAAAAATGAATATGCACAGGTAAGAAGGGAGGCCCAACGACAATATGAAAATGACATAGCAGCGAAAGCTAAATCTGACCCAAAGATGTTGTACAGCCACATGAGGAAAACAACAGTCAAGAACCAGGTAATCAGACTGAGGAAGGAAGGAGGAGAGATCTCAAGAAACGACTGCAAAGTATGTGAGGAGCTCAACATGAGATTCAATTAAGTGTTCACAGAGGAGACAGAAGGGACTCCAGAAAGACGGAGAGGTGGGAAACACCGTCAAGTGTTGGACACAATACATACAACCGAGGAAGAAATGAAGAGGCTGCTAAGCGAGATAGATATCTCAAAGGTGATGGGGCCAGATAACATCTCTCCATATGTCTTGAGAAAGGGAGCAGAGGCAAAATGTGTACCACTAACAACAATCTTCAATAAATCTATCGAAACAGGTCGACTACCTGAGGTATGGAAAACAGCATAGTCCCAATTTTTAAAAAAGGAGACAATCATGAAGCTACAGACCAGTGTCACTGATATGTATAGTATACAAAGTCATGGTGAAGATTATCAGGAGAAGAGTATTAGAGTACCTAGAAACAACCAGCACGGATTCAGGGACGGAAAATCCTGTGTCACAAACCTACTGGAGTTCTATGACAGGGTGACAGCAGTAAGACAAGAGAGAAAGAGAAAGGTATGGGTAGATTGGGTTTTCTTGGACTGTAAGAAGGCGTCTGACACAGTTCCACACAAGATTAGTGCAAAAGCTGGAGGACCAGGCAGGGATAACAGGGAAGGCACTGCAATGGATGAGGGAATACATGTCAGGAAGGCAACAACGAGTCATGGTACGTGGCGAGGTGTCAGAGTGGGTGCCTATGACGAACAGGTTTCCACAGGGGTCAGTCCTATGACCGGTGCTGTTTCTGGTATTTGTGAACGTCATAACGGAAGGAATATTCTCAAAAGTGTCCCTGTTTGTAGATGATGTGAAGTTGATGAGAAGAATTCAGTCGGACGAGGACAAGGCAGAGTATAGGCTTGGTGGCCAAAGACTGCAAACCTCGCTCAAGGAGAAAGATCTCGGGGTGAGTATAACGCCGAGCACGTCTTCGGAAGCACACATCAATCAGATAACTGCTGCAGCATATGGGCGCCTGGCAAACCTGAGAATAGGGTTCCGATGCCTTAGTAAGGAATCGTTCAAGACACTGTACTCCGTGTACGTCAGGCGCATACTAGAGTATGCAGCACCACTTTGGAACCCACACCTAGTCAAGCACATCAAGAAATTAGAGAAAGTGCAAAGGTTTGCAACAAGGCTAGTACCAGAGTTGGGGAAATGTCCTACGAAGAAAGGTTAAGGGAAATCGGCCTGACGACATTGGAGGACAGGAGGGTTAGGGAAGACATGATAACGACATACAAAATACTGCGTGGAATAGAGAAAATGGATAGAGACAGGATGTTCCAGAGAGGGGACACAGAAACAAGGGATCACAATTTGAAGTTGAAGATGAGTCAAAGGGATGTTAGGAAGCATTTCTTCAGTCATAGAGTTGTCAGAAAGTGGAATAGTCTAGCAAGTGATGAAGTGAAGGCAGGAACCATACATAGCTTTAAGACGAGGTATGATAAAGCTCAAGGAGCATGGAGAGAGAGGACCTAGTAGCGATCAGTGAAGAGGCAGGGCCAGGAACTTAGTCTCGACCCTTGCAACCACGATTAGGTGAGTACAATTAGGTGAGTACACTCACACACACATACACACACACATACACATACACACACATACATACACACACACATACACACACACACACACACACACACACACACACTGTGTGGGCTAGTCGCAACTTGTAGGGCTCTGTACATATAAGTGTTTTTGAGGGCTACCCAAGGGTAATGCAGGGGTTATCAAGTGTGTCAGGGTAGTGAACAACCCTTGAAGCGATTTACGAGTTGCCCTGAGCCACTTAAGTGTGGGGAGAGCCATAATTTTATAAGTGAACTAGAAATAAATATTTGGTGGCGGAGTCAGTAGGCCTAGTGTGCTCCAGGCGACGTTGCCACGTGTGTCACCCTAGATAATAAAGTGAAATAAATATGTGACAAGTGAAAGAAATACAGTGAATAGGTTATATTATATATCGGCTTGAAAGTGGATATACGCCAGAACATCACATCGAGTTGGACAAT
>WNWK01015633.1:0-5000 GCA_009830355.1 Cherax destructor
AACACCAGCAGTGTTTAAATATTCTATATGATGTTCATTTTGGGGAAAACCAGCGTGTTGCCCCTTTTTATATGATGGTTTAAATTTAACACCAAAATGTTGTAAAATTCTTTTAATTTTTTCATTTGGGAAACCCGCAGTGTTTGCACTATTCTATATGATTTTACATTGTGGGAACACCAGCAGTGTTGCCCCATTCTATAGATAGTTACATTGTGGTAACACCAGCGTGTTGCTACACTATTCTATATGATAGTTACATTGTGGGGGAAACCAGCAGTGTTGCTAAATATTCTTTTATGGGTTTCATTGTGGGGGAAAAACCCCAAATGTTGCTACCTTTATTATAGTTCTTGTGGGGAAAACCACAGTGTTTCTAAATATTCTATATATTTACATTTGGGAACACCGATGTGTTGCTCCCCCTTTTATATGATAGTTACATTGTAGGGAAAACCAGCAGGGGTTGCTACCATTCTTTTTATAGTTACATTGTGGGGCCCCCAGTGTTGCTCCTTTTTTCTATATTATGTTCATTGTGGGGAAAAACCCCCCCGTGTTGCTAATATTCAAATTTTTTTGTTACATTGTGAGAACACCAGCAGTGTTGCTCCCATTCTTATGATAGTTACATTGTGGGGGAAAAACCCGCGTGTTGCTACACTATTCATATAATTTTTTTGTGGGGGAAAACCCAATTTGGGGCTCATATTCTATATGATGTTTTTTTGGGGAAAACCAGCGTGTTGCTCACTATTAATATGGAAAAATTTCATTGTGGGGAAACCAGCAGTGTTGCTACCTTTTTTTATATGATGTTACATTGTGGGAACACCAGCAGTGTTGCTACCTATTCTATATGATAGTTACATTGTGGGGGAAAAACCCGCAGTGTTTCTAAATATTCTTTTGATAGGGATTGTGGGGGAAAAGGGAGTGTTGCTACACTATTCTATATGATAGTTACATTTTTGGGGGAAAAACCCGCAGTGTTGCTACCTATTCTATATGATAGACTTTTGGGAAAAAACCCCGTGTTTTACACTATTCTATATGATGTTACATTGTGGGGAAACCCAAAAAAGTGTTCACACTTTTTATATATGAAAAGTTACATTTTGGGAACACCGCAGTGTTGCCCCTATTCTTTTGATAGTTACTTTTGGGAACACCAAAAGGTGTTGCTCCCATTCTATATGATAGTTACTTGGGGAAAACCCAGTGTTTCACTATTTTATATTTGTTACATTGTGGGAACACCCGGGGTTGCTACACTATTCTTTTGATAGTTCATTTGGAAACCCGGGTGTGTTTTCACACTTTTTTTATATGATAGTTTTTTTTGTGGGAACAAGCAGTGTTGCACACTATTCTTTTATGATAGTTACATTTGGGGAAAACCAGCAGTGTTGCTCACTATTCTATATGATATTTTCCCTTGTGGGAAAAAGCAGTGTTGCTCAAATTTATATGATAATTACATTGTGGGAAAACCCGCAGTGTTGCTCCTATTATATATGATAGGTACATTGTGGGGAAAACCAACGGGGTTGCTCACTATTCTATAAAGATGTTACATTGGGGAAAAACCCGCAGGTTTCTACCCTTTTTCTTTTATGATGTTACATTTGGGGAAAAACCCGCGTGTTGCTCCCATTCTTATATGTTCATTGTGGGAAACCCCAATGTTGCTAAATATTCTATATATTGTTTTTGGGCACCAGGGGTTGCTTCAATATTCTATATGATAGTTACATTGTGGGGAAAAACCCCGTGTTGCTACACTATTCTGTATGATAGTTACATTGTGGGGGAAAAACCCGCAGTGTGTTTCCTATTCTATATATTTGTTACATTGTGGGAACACCAGCAGTGTTTACACTATTCTTTTTATAGTTCATTGTGGGAAAACCCCGGGGGGTCCCTTTCATTGATGTTACATTTTGGGAACCCAGCAGTGTTGCTACCTATTCTTTTTGATAGTTACATTGTGGGGGGAAAACCCGTGTTGCTCCCATTCTATATGATAGTTACATTGTGGGGGAAAAAACAGTGTTGCTCCCATTCTATATGATAGTTACATTGTGGGGAAAACCAGCAGTGTTGCTCACTATTCTATATGATAGTTACATTGTGGGGGAAAAACCCGCGTGTTTTCACCTTTTTATATGATAGTAACATTGTGGGGGAAAAACCCGCAGTGTTGCTCAATATTCTATATGATAGTTTTTTTTTGTTTTCCCCCGCCTGACAAAGGGATCCCCCCGCGGACTGATACAATCAGTATCATCCGTAATGAACAAGTCTCCTCCGGGTGTCAACTCTTTTCTGATGAACGGGAAAAAGGCGTTTCGAGATGCCATCAAAGAAGCCCCTTTTTCGGCGAAAAATGGTTTTTTAATGACCCATTTTCGGTCCCAATCTCCCGATTTTTTCGAAAATCCCAGACCCTTTTAAAAAATTTGAAAAATTTCCTTGAAGTTTCAACATCCTTAAACTTTCCCCCCTCCTTCCCGGGGGCCCGGAACCCCTTCCCCCCCTCACAACCTTCCCGCATCCGAACCTTCCCGCATCCCAAAAAATTCCCCGCATCCATTTAACCCTTTCCCCCCGGAAATTTCCCCCAGCAAAACCCCATCCTGTAACCTTTTCCCCTCCTTGCTTCCCCCCGCCGTTCCCCAAACCCAACCGGGCCCAATTCCCGCATCCTGACCCCCGGCCAACCCTTCCCGAATCCCCGAAACTTGCTCCTGGGAACGTTAACTCCGCAAACCCCTTTTTCGGGATCCTTAACCTTTCCAGCTCCTTCAGCAACCTTTAACCCCCTGGGTTCCCAACTCCCGGACCTTCGGGGTCTGGGAACCTTCCCGGGTCCCGGGCCCCCTTTCCCCCGGCCCCCTCCCGCAAACCCTTTCCCGGGGGCCCGAATCCCCCCTTCCCCCCCTCCAACCAACGGGGTTTTGGGGGTTCCCCCCCGCAACCTTCCCGGGATCTAGCTACCTATCTGCATCCTAGCTACCTTCCAGCATCCTAGCAACCTTCCAGCATCCTAGCAAACTTCCCAGGATCCTAGCAACATTCCTAGCATCCTAGCAACCTTCCCAGCATCGTAGACACCTTCCCAGCATCCTAGCAACCTTCTCTGCATCCTAGCAACCTTCCCAGGATCATAGCAACCTTCCCAGCATCTTAGCAAGCTTTCCAGCATCCTAGTAACCTCCTCAGCATCCTAGCAACCTTCCAGCATCCTAGCAACCTTCTAGCATCCTGCAACCTTCACAGCATTCTAGCAACCTTCCTAGCATCATAACAAAGTTTCTAGGATTCTAGCAACTTTCCCAGCATCCTAGCAACCTTCCCAGCATCCTAGCAACCTTCCTAGCATCCTAGAAAGCTTTCTAACATCCTAACAATCTTCCCAGCATCCTAACAACCTTCCCAGCATCCTAACAACCTTCCCAGCACTCTAACAACCTTCCCAGCATCCTTGTAACCTTCCTATCATCCTAGCAACCTTCCCAGCATTCTAGCAGCCTTCTTAGCATCCTAGCAACCTTGCCAGCATCCTAGCAACCTTCCTATCATCCTAGCAACCTTCCCAGCATTCTAGCAGCCTTCTTAGCATCCTAGCAACCTTCCCAGCACCCTAACAACCTTCCCAGCATCCTAGCAACCTTTCTAGCATCCTAGTAACCTTCCCAGCATCCTAGAAACGTTCGTAGCATAATAGCAAACTTCCTAGCATCCTAGAAATGTTCCCAGAGTCCAATATTCCCACCAATCCACAAATATTCCCACCAGTATTCTTACCAACCTACCACTATTCACACCAACCCATCAATATTCCCACCAACTCACCAATATTTCCACCAACCCACCAATATTCCTACCAACCCACCAGTATTTCCACCAACCCACTAATATTAAAACCAACCCACCAATATTCACACCAACCCACCAATATTCACACCAACCCACCAATATTACAACCAACCCACCAATATTCCCACCAACCCACCAGTATTCCCACCAACCCACCAGTATTCCCACCAACCCACCAATATTCCCACCAACCTATAAGTATTCCCACCAACCCACTAATATTCCCACCAACCCACCAATATTCACACCAACCCACCAATATTCCCACCAACCCACCAATATTCCCACCAACCCACTAATATTCCCACCAACCTACTAATATTCCCACCAACCTACCAGTATTCCCAACAACCCACCAATATTCCCACCAATCTACCAATATTCCCAACCCCAATTTCTCCAACCCACCAATATTCCACCAACCCACCAGTATTCCCACCAACTCACTAGTTTCCCCCAAACCGCCAATATTCCCACCAACCCACCAGTATTCCCACCAACCCACTAACATTCCCACCAATATTCACACCAACCCACCAATATTCCCACCAACCATTAAATTCCACCGACCCAATATTCCCACCAACCCACCAGTATTCCCACCAACCCACCAGTATTCCCACTAACCCACCAATATTCCACGAACTCCAGTATTCCCAACCTACCATATTCCCACCAACCTACCAGTATTCCCCACCCACTAATTTCAACCAACCCACTAATATTCACACCAACCCCAATATTCCCACCAACCAACCAATATTCCCACCAACCCACTAATATTCCCACCAATCCACCAATATTCACCAACCCAACGTTTCCACCAACTTACCAGTATTCCACCAACCCACCAATATTCACCCACCCACCAATATTCCCACTAACCACCAATATTTCCACCAACCCCTAATTTCCAACCCACCAGTATTCCCACCAACCCACCAATATTCCACCAATCCACCAGTATTCCCACCAACCAACCAGTATTCCCACCAACCCACCAATATTCCAACCAAACCACTAATATTCAACCAACCCACCAGTTTCCACCACCTACCAGTTTCCACCATCCCACTAATATTCCCACCAACCCACCAATATTCCAACCAACCCACAAA